>PVKA01005674.1:0-17656 GCA_004027165.1 Ctenomys sociabilis | reverse complement strand
CTCCATGGGTGGTTGGGTCACAGACATGTACTATGGAATCGGCTGATGACTAATCCACGACACATCTCTCCTTTGCCAGGAATTGTTCTGGGATTTTTCTAGAAATCAACATTTATACTCACTCCATACCATGCTCCCAGATATAGAAAATTTTACATTTGATAAACCAGGCATTGATGGCCTCTTGAGTTTAACTTCAAGCACACAGCAGAGAGTTCAAACCCAAGTTGATCTGATTTCAAATATAATTGTAATAACTCACATTGCTATGTATTGTCCTATAATTCTTACAGGAGTTCTATCTTTCATTTTAAGGATGACGAAATTCAAGGCTTAGGACCATGTACAGACTCTGAGTTTACCTTAACAAAGTTAGGATTCTCACCCAGACAAGCTACTGGATGGCTCCATTCTTCAAAGCCAGATAATCCAGCCTGCCTGGAAATCTCAACACTGTGTATTAGCCATCATCTTTCACTTAAGGGACAGTAACTAATTGGTACTTGGGAAGTTTCTTTTCTTTAACTCAGGAGTTTTGAGTCAGGAGAAGTAAACAAAGGGCCAGGAATCTAGACATTAAAAATCCTATCCCTACTTCAGGGGACTCTCATGCAGGTGAAGATATTTGTGTTAATGAACTTCATGGCACGCTGAGAAAACACCTTTCAAATTCTCTTATTTCCTGAAGTTCCAGCCCAAGATCAGGTCTGCTTACTGCTTTGGGACTGAGTTTTTAAAAGTGTATTACACAATGTATGCATATGTGTGTGTAGTTGCCTTGGCAACTGGGACAGGGAGGGATATGTGTGCTGCAAGATGAGATGGGGAAGGCCAAGGGTAGGATCATTTTGGCAATGGGAAGGGAAGTTGAGGACAGAAATCTCTCCCAGGAAAGAGATCTGAGGATTTGGACTGGCCAGGAGAGAAGTATATTTACCTAAAAATGAAAAGAACTGGAGGTTTGCTTGGGTGGCCCGTGACTGTCTCTTGTCTGCCTGGCAGCACTTGGCAGGCTGGCCTCCTTGGACAGGAGAAGAGGTTCTGTGGAGAAGGAAAGACAAAGAGACAGAAGAGTTTCTTTCTTCAAGAGCAAGCAAGTAGGGCAGTTTTCTAACATCATGGATGTTATAGCTTGGATGCTGAATATCCCCATGTGTTTAAGATTTGGTTCCCAGCATGGCATTTCCAAGGGTTACTGTGGACCTTGAGAGCGTAGGGCCTTTATCCCCTTGCAGATTTGCTCTGGAAGGAGCTTGGGGGACCCTAGTCATCCTTCTCTTTTTTGCTTTCTGGATCATGAGGTGAGGCATTTGCACCTCTCAAGGCCCAAAGCAATGGGTAGACCTTATCTCTGACTAGCCTCAGGAAACAGGAGCGTTTGAACAGTGTTTCCTTAAAGTGACATGCAGGTCATTAATACCAACATCCTCACCTGCATGAGGGTCCCCCGAGGTAGAGATGGGCTTTTCAAAGTCTAGATCCCTGCCCTTTTCCTTTCTTCTCCTTCTTCTTCTTCTTGTTCTTCTTCCTCTTCTTCCTCTTCCTCCTCCTCCTCCTCCTCTTCCTCCTCCTCTTCTTCTTCTTCTTCTTCTTCTTCTTCTTCTTCTTCTTCTTCTTCTTCTTCTTCTTCTTCTTCTTCTTCTTCTTCTTCTTCTTCTTCTTCTTCTTCTTCTTTCTGGAACCAGGGATTGAACTCAGGCCCTTGTGCTTGTCAGGCAAGCACTTATTCTACTGAGCTATCTCCCCAGCCCCTGCTTATTTCTGAGTCAAAATATATAGCAGGAGTTTCATTCCACCCCATGAGCCTTGTTGCATTCTTAGGCCTGCTGTCATTACACAGAGAGGTTACATGTTCAAGTACTAAAATCAGGAAGCTTTATGTTTTAGCCTAGCTCTACCACTTCCTAAGTAATCTGGGAAAATGACCTCCATCTTCACCTTAGGGTTCTTGAGCTCTGTTATGCTTCTGGGCACTACAGAACCATAGATATTATTTTCTTTTAAGTACAGAGTTCTACTCTAGGTTCTGAGATTGGACTATGGCCTGGGAAAACCTATATTTTAGTTTTTAAAAAAAGATAAGCTGAGAGTCGTTGGCAGTACTAAAATAGCAAAAACAAAACAATGAGCGCATATTAACTAGGGCTGCCGAGGATCCCTACTGAAACCTGGTCATGTCTATGAGCAGATTCCAGGGGCAGATTACAACCAATTATGAATTTCAAGTGAAACTATTTTATACCAAAGTCCCCATCCTAAATCTAAAATATGAATTGGAAAGAACAAATTTCTTCAAAAAGATCTGTCTTGTTTTGTTTTACTTTAGGCTAAAAATAGGATCTAACCTACCTTGGCACCAAGCACAAAACCGCTGTGAAATTCACAACCTTCAAGGATTCTGTCTTGAAAGTGAACTTGTTGCTTGGGTGGAGAGGGTCCTTAGCAGCTACCACATTTGAGGTGACTTCTATGACAAGAGCTTCATCTTGTGGTGTGTGTATGGTGAACAGTGGTCACTGCCGCTGGCAGTGTGTGGGGAGTTATGACACCAGAAAGGGTGGACATGCTCCTTACAGGAATATGGACACTGAAAAAAAAAATTTCCCATTGAAATCCCAGAATTATTTACAGAAATGGGCACAAATAGAGGCTGGAGGATTTAATGTATGGAAACGTTTCAGAACCAACTCAAAAAGAATCTGTTTTGACAGACATAAGCCATAGCCCCATTTGTCAGTATCTTTTACTTCCTCTATTTCCATAACAGTGGCATAAGTGTCTCATGGCTTCACTCCAGAAGACACCCTGATAGTTGAAAGAGCAACCTGTCCCCTGATATAAGCACAACAATGGGAAGAGGGTGGCTAGTGTTTATTAAATATCTGGCTGTAAGACAGATTCTAGAATAAAGGCTTCCTATTGTATTTTAGTTGATGCACAAATTTTTCAAAGTGTGTTTATTCTGTAACCCTTTAATGAATGAGAAATTTGTACTTAATTGAGTAAATAGGCTAGTCAAGAGTGCTAGAACTTAAACAATGTTCAGTCAGGCCAAAAGTTTACACTCACTCAGTGGCATCACCTTGACTCTAGTCTCCAGCTGAGATCAGTGGATGCAGCTACAGGATAGAAGACACAAATCTCAGCCTGATGAAAGTCTCTGGTTGGTTTTCTGTATCAACCCTAGCAGTGCATGAAAGAACAAATGAACAGCAGAGAAGTGCATGCTCATGCACTGTAGTGGAGAAACTCCATCCTGAGGCGCAACAGTGATTCATTGGAATTGTCTCTTTTCATGTCATTGAAAGAAGAAGACTATGAGGATGATGTTGATTATTGAAATTTGAAGAAATAGTAAATATCTGTACATAAGAAATCAACAACTAGAATAACAATTGATCATTCTGATTGGCTGCAGTATTTTAGCGTTATATTTTAAAATATCATCTCCTTTTCTCATTGCAACCACCACATGAAGCTGTCTAAAATCTCTGCTTTGTTGCTAGGAAAATTGTGGCTCAGAGTGTTTAAATAATTTGTTCATGAAAGAACAAAACTGGTATGTGAAGGAGTTGGGAATTGATCTCAAATCTGTCTGTCTTCAAAGCCAGGGATTTCTCCTTAATTATCTCAGAGTCCTTCTCTGCTGTTTTAAGTATCCAATAAATATTCATAGAAAAGAAATAAATCCTGTGGTGCAAATTCATTCAAACAACTTCCATTCAGGCAAATAAATGTCTAAGTAGATCCCTTTTTATAATGGTCGATTTGATTTGAAAAGTACTATATAGGCTCACCATGTGTCCCTGTAAACCCTTGAACTACACAGACCAGATGATGAAAGGAAGGTTCAAACAAACATATTGGGATTCACAGTGAGTGAAGACAGGGAGCTCTCCATGGGGGGGGGGGGGGGGGGGGGGGGGGGGGGGGCGGGCAGGGAGAGCTGGGCTCCTGTGAAAGACTTGCTCAAGGATGACTACCTTTGCTCTGGACTGTGTTTCCCCAGCCCAGCAGCCACAGTCCTGGCCCTGTGGCTTGCACTTTTGGTACCCTGTCAGTGGAAATAATAACTACCCCTTGGAAGTACAAGAAGATATATAGGGCCCAGAGCATGATTTTCCACATTGCTTTTCCATCTTGTCAGCCATTTTCCAGAGGAACATTATTATGTCCACATAGATCTAAGAGGAAACCTCAGCTGAGCCTCACCAAGTGAGATAAAATTTGAGATTGACACCGTGATCCCAGGACCATTTGCTACTGTGACACAGCCTGTCCTGTGCTGACTGACATGGTCCCCAAGGAATGTCCTTCAACAACAAGGCCACACACTGACTTACATGACAAGAACAGTGAAGTGGATCAAACTACAGAAGAAAACCTCACAAGGTACTGCCTAGAGAATATCGGTATTCTCAACCCTGACTGTACCTTAAGATTTCCTGCAGACCTTTAAAGAAGTATTATCACCTGAGCTCAATTAAAGCATTTGGGTATAAACCCAAGTCAGGTGCACTTTAGCTGTCCAGAATGTTCTAAGGTGCACTTAAGACAGAGAATTAGTGCTAGAGTGAAATTCCTGTATATTACTAATGAAGAATTGAATATTGTTGTGGTTTTGTGTATAACTATTCCCCCAAAGCCTCATGTAGCCACTGGGGCACGATTCTAGATTTGTGATTAATTCATGATCCAATGCTGGGATTATGGTGTGAGTTCTACTCCCACCCTGGGTGGACAGCCTGTATACAATAGAAAGAAGAGAAGCTTGCTAGCTGCTGCAGCCCCTGCTCCCCCTGTGCTCTTTACTTTTTCCCCACTGCCATAAACTGCTACTCTCTGTGATTCTCCACCCTGCCTTGGAGCCAATTGAATATGGACTGAAACCTCCACAAACTGTGAGCTAAATAAACATTTTTTCCCCTTAATTTTGGGTGTCAAGTATTTTGTTGAATGATTTGGGTGTCGAGAAAAGTAGCAGAGCCAAATACCATGCAGAAAGGACTTATGAGACCTTCAGAAATAGTGATGAGGTCATGACCTCTGCCTCTTGGGGTCCCAGCCCAAGGTTCTTACAGACCAAACAATAATTAAAAAATAAAATGAGTTATGTTGCCTTTATAAAGTGACATAATCTGGATTCACATCCTGGGTAGAAACACAACTGTTGTGTCTGAAAAGGGCTTCATTTTCTTGAGCCTCATAATTCTCTTGCCCATAAAATAATGATGCTACCAACTTCCTCTTAGTATTGTTTTGAGGTACATGTACTGGGAGGGATAGCGGAATAGCGATTAGATATAATGATCCTGAGTGAGATCACCAGGTTTCACTGCTCTCACTGAAACTTAGTCTATAATGGACATATTGTGTAATAGCACAGTGCTTTGTGATTTTAACCATAACATGAGGTTAGTGTTGTAATAATCTTTCCAAGGTTGTAAAAATTACATGTCAAGCTGATATGCTGAAAAATACAGTAGTATGTCCCCTTGTACCTGTCCCTATTGCAGCCTCTGAGCTGGTACCCTTGGATGACCTGTGCATTAGTTATTTCATAGAGAGTATTTAGAAACATATCTGCCAAATGGTATAGGCCTCTAAGCATCATGTCACTATTATGGTGTCTAATGTGCTGAGTGAGATAAAGTAAACAATTAAATATCTTTGTTGAGTGAAAGGATGTACAGAGTACAGTATTACGCAAGCTCTTTTTGATATGGGGAAAATAAACAATGTGGACTTGAAATTTTAATGGATGTGGCATGCAAATTAAACAGCCTGGGTTTTATTTTCCAGCTCATCAGTGGTGTCACTCAGGGGCCAAAGGGAGATTTTCACAGGTGAGGTCCCAAGGTTGGAGAAAGCACATGTACAAGGTATCAGCGACAGTGGCAGGTGGTGTAGAGCAGAGCAGAGAGCAAGAACGAGCGCCACCTGTGTCTTTATTGTGCGCTTCTTACACTTGTCATTATCTCATGTTTACATTGTCGTGTAGTACTGTAATGAGCACATGCCTGCTTACCTGCACTAAGGTTAATGCACCTGTGCTAGACAAGTGGGCTCACGCCTTCAGGTGTCCATAGATGTCCCTGATTTTTAAAGCAGTCTGAGTGGTTCCCCACAGGCAGGTCATAAGTACATCTGCATAAAAGAATAATGTCCTTATTGCATTTAGGATTGATTAGAGGATAGGGGTTTATATATTAGGTGAGAAAGGAAACAGTGACAATACAGCATAAAGCGTTCAGTCCTGAGTCAGACAGTGCCTACAGGACAGGCCAGAAGGGATCATCAGGAAGCCAGAACCAGGTGTGTGAGAGCCGGCATCTCTGAAGAAACCAGGACACATTCTGTTACATGTGGCCCACGAATGCGGGGATCAGCCAACTGCTGCCTTGATTTGCTCTGCACATCCAGAAAATGAGTGGAATAAGACTGTCCCCTACTCCAGGACTGGCCTAACAGCCAACATGACATCACTGGATGCTGCTGCTCCCTGAGGGGATTCCAGCTCCAGAATCCCATCCCTGCAGTGCAGAACAACTGGGGCAGTTGAAGAATTGGTGGGAACCTGGCTGCAGTCTTGGACACAGGTCTGTCTAGCTGTGGAGCTGTGGGTGGCAGCCTAGTGGGAAGATTGCTTCGTTATCTTATTGTGTTTGTCGGCTTCCCTTTATTTATTTAAGGGCAGGTCGAGAAGCATGTTCACAGAAGGTGGTTGCTTCAGTACCATGGTCTCATGGCCATTAGTTCAGGGCAAGGTCAATCAAGTTGACCAAACTGGTTTCATTGCCCATCCTTCCTCCCTGCCTCCTTCCTCTTCCCAGTGTGATGAGGTACCACAGCAAGCAGAGACACATGCATGCCTGAAGCAAACAGCACCCACACATATGCTCATTCAAAGGCTTACACACAGATCTGATCGATTTGCACACACTTGTGCAATTCACATATACACTCAGGCACAGACATGCAAGCCTATGTCCACACACATGCTCAGGCCTGCCTCCTTGCCACACTCATATGTACTCACATTGAGCCATGCCCACACAGGCACAAATGCACATTTCCACACACCAGACTGGCTCACACATTACTGCACCGTCTCCCACTTATCCTCCCTCAGACACATCCTTGTACACATATGTCGATGCATATATACTCTTTCCCACCTGAGCAAACCCTCCCAAAATGCGTACTCACACACGTACTCCTTTCATGGAAGAGTCTGAGGAGGGTACAGCCTCCTGCAGATAGGTGCTGTGCATGTCTGCAGTGATCTGTGCAGGTGCTGACTGAATAATCTGCTCTGCAGACACCCCTTGGCATCATTGGACTTGCAGGAGTGAGGCATTGGTGGATATGAGATTTGGAGATCTGAAGATGCTGTGTAAGGCTGGCATTTAGAATTTACAGTGGCCACTCATGCAGCTAGGAAGGACATCTGGACCAAAAGCTCTTATAAATTCCTTTCCAGCATCTTCATTTGCACAAACATTAGCCTCCTGGGGGAACAGGCTACAGGAAAGTGATAGAAAACAGTATCCATTAAATTGAAGAACAATCCCCTATCCTTTCCAGATATGTTTGTGAATTTCTGGTAATTAAATTTCCCCTTCAAGGAATGACTGCCTCATTACTCCTCCATTGAGAAAGTCCATGGCATATGGCCAGTAACTTCCAGACCATTCTGCCCTGGTGAGCCTGAGCTCCCTGCTGCCCAGGCTGGCGAGGGGCATGGTAATGGGCCCACAATGGTCCAAGGCTCTCTGCCATCACACCTTTAGGAAACAAGCTGTGCCTGGTTCTGAGGGTGCACCCAAAGATGTAGAGGGAAGGGACAGGGGTGTGGAGCTGAGCTTCTTTGGGAATGAGGAAGTCTCCTGCCACACACATTATGTGTTTATTTTTCTCATGCATTTATTCATGACTAGTCTTAGCAACTAAAGAATTTGACGTCTTAGTACAGAAGTGGGTTAAACAAAGGAAGAAAAGATGAAGAAAATACACTAAGTCAGAGAATGCACGAAGATACAAATCTGCAAACTAACTCGACCTGCTCTTCCTGGCAGGCTCAAGAGAGACACCCAGGCCTGCTCTTAGGAGCCTGTCTTCATAAGAGACACCAAGTGCTGAGGAACTTTCCTGTCATGGGGGGTTTTCTCCATGCACAAAGTCTTAAAGATTTAACTTGAAATATACTCTAGAGATATTGATAAAAATTTGGACAAAGACTTCAACATTGACTTACACCATTGGCCACTGTGCTCATATAAAAATTTGGAGATTACTTAGGAAGCTTAAAAGCAGCAGAAACAAGTTTGCTATAAATATTAAGTGAGATAATATTTACAGTTAGCACTTTACCAACAATAAATATTGACATCTACAAGCATGAAGTGCGCACATTAATTCACATTTCAGGAATGACTTAGAGAGACAGGGTGCCACTTTCAGGCTTTGCAAGGGCAATAATTTAATACAGTGCACATAATTTATAGGATTATTTTTAATATTTCCCCAGATAATCAAATGTAAGAGTGCAAGAGTCTCGCTCTAGAAACTCCGAGGATCCAGCTGAGGGCCTGGATCCCACGGCAATGTCCTCTGTGAGTCCAGCTGGAGGCCTAGAGCCCATGTCGATGTCTTATGCAAGACTATATCAAGAATCTGCACTGGGAAGGCCCACAGGTCAATGGTGGAAGCTTAGAAAGTCTGCACCAGTGGGATGAAGGATCAGTGTCAGTAGGCTGAGGGAGCTTGCCCTGGAGCCGGGAAGCAAAGCTCAAGGTAAGGACCAGAGCTCCCCACAAAAGAAGCTATCCTCAGTGACAGTGGAATCCTGAGCTCCCCTGATGATAACATCTGAGTTCATTTTTACCAGCACACCCTCTTGCCCTCTAGTTCTCTTTTTTGGCAACAGTCCTCCTGTGGTCCTTCCACACCTAGCACTAGGCTGACTCAATTCAGCTGGGTGTCACCAGGTGGCCACAGGGAGGATGTTATGCTGAGCTCTGGTAAGCTTTCAGGACAAAATAACCTTGCTATGAGGACACAGTTCCTTTGGTGACATAAGCTTTCTGCACAGGGACGGGGAGGGACCTTGGAAGCTAAGCTATTTGTATAAATGTGACTTGTGGGACTGGCCTTCATCCAAATATGAAAACTTGGGAGTCTTTGGGAAGCCAGGTAACCTGTTCTCTAATGGAGTTATTTTTTTTTATTTTATTTTATTTTTTTATTCAATGCCAGTGTATTTGTAAAGACTGATAAAGGAGTTAAAATGCTAGAAAGACCTTCGCATAGTGTGTAGTGGCTTTAAGCCTCGCTGCTAAGTTCTTCAACTCCTTCTGTTTCCTGCAACCTGTTCCTCAGCCTATTAATCAACAGCAATGCTTTCATCCACAGCAAATTGCTGGGCTCTGACACCACACCCACCAGGGAGGGTGGGGGCCAGATTCTGAAGTAAGTTCCGCTGGTAATTTCACTACAAATTGCTGCAAGTGTAGAAACTCCTGGGGACTGACTTAATAGCTCCCCCTTCTTCCCCTGGGCCAGTCAGAGTCTGGCTTGATAGGCAGCTGGGAAGAAAAGCTGGAAGATACCAGGATACCTGATAGGCATTGAAAAAAATTGTCTATGCTTGTTATTGGGAAATCTGTGAATCATGCTCATAAATGTGTGTGTGTGTGTGTGTGTGTGTGCATGTGTGTGCGTGTGTGTGCGTGCACACGCTTGCTTGCAAAGGAGACACAAAGACAATGAACAGCCTTGATTTTGCTTAGCTAGAGAGTGCCATTGAGCACAGCCCCCATCTTTCAAGGCAGTCAACTGTGAAGCCCTCTTGAGTGAGGCTGGGGTGACACACATTGACCTTTCTTGATTCACAAAGCCCTCTGTGAGGCATTGTCCAGATCTGTGCTGGAGGAGAAAAAGCCAACACTTGGACTGCATCGTTCAACTGAGTTTTAAGAAGGAAAACAAAGCAATGTAAATAACGGCAGCTCCAGAAAGGAGACCTGTGGGTCTGAGACCAGGGCTATCCATGGCTTCCACTGGCCAGGACCCCTGCAGGAGCTAAGGATGGAGAGAGACAGACTCCCTATTGTGGGTCTGCAACCAAAAAGCTCAGGGATTCCACCTGAAGGACTGAGTAATCTCCCAGATATAGAGATTAACATTAAAATAGCTGCCATAAAGAAGCTGTATTGACAACACAGAGGGTAGGGCTGCTCATAGCCCTGCTGACTTCTGCTGACTCACTGTGTGGCTCTGGAAAGTTGGCGTGGCTCCTCTGGGCCTCAGTTTCCTTCTGAGTTTGCCATACAAATTCCCAGGGCCCCTCTCTCATTTCTTAAGTTGCTTAGCTGTGTCTTGCCTACACAGGCCCTTAAAAGGCAGCAGGTCTTTATTGGTCACCTGTAATATTCACACTTTCTCCAGTGAGCAGCTCAGTCACCTTCAGGTTTCTCCTCTCTGGTGATTTTCTCGTACTCCTCTGCATTTGTAGCTGCATCATGCTAAGGATGGTACCATGTGGTTTCCATTTACCCCTAGCTATTCAAGCAGTGTCATTGCAGGCCATCATGCTGGGTCCATCCCATTTAAAGTTGCAGTCCCCTCCACTCCACCCTCCCCAGCCTCTTTGGCTTAGCACCTCACCTTCACCAAGAAGAAGATGTGGGCTGCTGCCTCCCTTTGGTTCCCCTCTCTCGTCAGGGTCTAACAGTCTATTCTCCTGGCAGTGGTAGATAGCATCAGAGCTGGTCTGCAGCTCTTTAGATAAAGCACAGGACCAGAGGGGATTTTGATATTCTGATCTTTCAAATACCTTCACTCCTTAATTTTCATTTTGCTTGAGATAAACAAACCCCACTTCTGCTTACAACAGACATTAGATCCCCATTGTCACAAACATGTAGCACTCCATAGTCCTTTCTCTATCTACTCTAGCAATAATCTGTTTTATGGACAGTTGTTGGGACACTGCTGGGGATAGTATTTCCCCACATCTCCACCAAGACATTGTGGTCCAGATCCCTACCCTCAGGTTTCTGGTGTAGTACAGATGTACCTAGCTTGAAAGCCCTGGATCTAAAGATCTGTCTGATTTAGTTCATATTACATGAGTGGAGAGACAATCCAACAGAAGGCAAAACATTATGCACTTACTTCAGCTGCAGAGATCTTAGTCAGGTGTTAGAATCCTTCCCAAAGCTCTATACCATTTCCACATATGTGGGCCAGGGTCCCATCTGATCTTAACTGAAAATTGATTTCTTCCTTGCTGATTTTATAAGGTTGGATAGAAAATGAGAGTTCTGTCCTGTGTCTGGACTGGAACAAAGTGCAGGAGCTCTGGCCACCTTTGTTTTCTCTGTGGATCTGTGCTTAGAAGTTCTGTATGCGGCTGTTAAGCTGTGATCTCGTTCTGTGTCAAGAAGCACAAAGCTATGCATGGCCCCTCTAACCACTGGCCTGCCTCCAGGTTGTAGGCCCAGCAGCTTTTTCTTCTTCTGTTCCATGATTTTATAGCAATCTCCTCTCCCTACTAACTTTGCTTTCATTCTTCTTTTTTATTGATTTTATTGAGAAACAAATAGCAATGGGACAGTTTCAAAACCAATTAGGACAGTTTCAGTAATTAATACATTGCACATTGTTGTCTTCAGAGTAATTATTCATAGTACAAGATGCAGACATGATATCCTGTCCAAACACTATTAGTACAAATCTTTCATCTCATTGAATTAAGAGAAAGTCGCTGTATATCTATCCTATTTTGTAAATACAGATACAAAATGGTTCATTAATATCTCTTTTTTGTTTAGTTTTGTCAGAGATGGGTATTCCATTACCATTTAAATATTGTAGTTGTGTGAATCCAGCAAAATAATCCAATATAGTCCAGTAGACCATAATAGTAGTGGGTTATCAGTAGTACCGGCCATGTCAGAAGTTGCTGACTTGGGCCTTTTATAGTTCAGCCTATTAGTATGGATTTACTTTGTATACCTGGTGTTTATATTTTTCTGCTGGATGGTTAAGACCAAGATAAAGCAACACCTATATAACAAGAAATGTAACTTTTGTATCTGCCAGGGTCAGTCAAATCCCCTCAGGATTTATCCTGAAACCCTGTACCACAGTTTATAGATCCTTTGTCATTGTCAGCCATATGGATGAGTCACTGCCATTGTTTGACCAATTTTCTCTCTGTGAAAGCCTGAGAGAATGTTTTCTCTCCATGTGACTCTCCTTAGGCACACTCATTCTTTGTCTTAAGCTGCTGTATATTCTCCTATCTCCTGCAGTCCATATTGTCTTGACTAATACAGATATCCCAGATCTTTACTTTCTGATGCTCTAATGGAAGAATCCATAATCTCCTGGTAAAATTACCATGGCTGCTTCATTGGTGACACTGGACAGCCTGGCTCAGGAGCCACACTCTTATGTGTTAACACCTCTGTTTGCCCTTGTCTTGGTTCTCCCTCTCTGGGAGACTGCTGAGCGTGATCAAGAGTGCATTGGTGGGAGACTGCAGACCGCAGCACTGTGTGCCTGGACACAGACAGCACTTGGGCCCGCCCTCCGCAGCCCCTTGTTTGGTCTCCTGCCAGGTGAAGCTGATATCCTAACACGCTGGGTGCATGACATTCTGCTCTCTGAAGTCCTCTGTAAGTTTGTAAGCACAAGGATCACCATTTTAAGAGTCTGTTTCCCTGTATGCTTGAAGTGAATTTGGTACAAGAAAGGTCAAAGTAACACCATCAATCAGCTGGCCTTCTTGTTCTTTTTTAAAAACTCATGTCCAAGGAGTTGAGGTTAGCACTGTGCTTCTGCCTCACACAGAGCCACCCACAGTGTCTCCATTAGTCCTCTGGCTGCCTGGAAAGCCAGGGCTTGGCTGGGGAAGCCAAGTGAGTAGTGAGATCTTTTAAGGGTGATTCATTGGCCTGCAGAAATGCTGCTTTGTTTTTCTTTTCCTCCCTCAGATAGTGGCCACTGTGTCTAAGTGCTTGTGGGCTGGCCACAGGGTTGTGGGGACTCCAGAATCCTCTCCGCTAAGACTGTTTCCTAAAACACCTTTGCACATTGCTTCTGTACTTTGCAGCCAGCCTGCTCACATTCCCCCCCCCCCTTTTTTTTTTTTTGGCTTCCTTCCAGTCTGGCTCACAAAGCTCATGAGGAGAACCAGAAACTGTGGAGCCACAAAAGCAGGCCATGCTTAGAATACATGGGGGAGAGGGCTAGAGCAGCAGACAGGCCTTAATATGTGTATGTGTGTGTGTGTAATGTATTTGGTTGTTCTGGGTTCTCACTACGTAGCTCCAATTTGTACTGATCCTCCTGTTTTCAGCCTCCCTAATGCTGGGATTACAGGTGTGCCCCACTACACCTGGACTCTGTGGCCAGCTTAGCCTACCCTGGAGGTGGGGCTGGGATAGCATTTGATGCCAGGGATTGAACTATGGCCCCTGAACTTACCTAAGCTTGCCTAACCAGATGCTTTAGGCCACTGAGCCATCTTGCTGGCCCCACCTTAGTAAGTTTTAAGCTGCTAGATGTGAGTGCATGACATGGTACAGGTGAGACCATAGGGCCATAACAAGACCACCAGTATGGGTGCACAGGTGCCACCCTGCCCATCTCCAGGGCTTTAGTCATATGAACAGTGGTGGTAATTAGAAGCACTGTCCACCCATGCAGGTTATACTATATCCTCCCTTCAATCTTCTTTTTGACTTAAACCAAAAAATTATTTCCTGGTCCTGAGTTAAAATGAAAAAACAATAAAGTCTTAAAAGAAATGATTGAAACTCTTTAAGCCTTTGCTCTATGAACCAAGAGAATACAGCATCAGAGGGCCAAGGGTACTGGAAGAGCCAGTGTTGTGCTGGATCCCACACATAGTCTGAGCTCACAAGAGCTAATTCTTAGCATTTCTGCCCATCGATGTACCAGGTGATTTACCCCAAGTAACTGCAAATCAGCCCATGCTGGATTATTTATGCTGCAGAAATTGATGGACAACTAAAGCAGCTTCCTTTCTCTACTGTTTAGCATCTATCACCACTAGGTGCTAAATATCTCTTCTCCTAAGTTCACAATGTTGTCGGAATCAAAGTGAATTTATCCCTCAAAAATATCCTCATTTTCATAGTTGCCCCCCTAAAATGAATTTTTTAAATGTATAGAAGTTGCTTATGCTGTACTCCCTGCCCTATCTGAGATCCAGGCCTATACCATCTTTGATCTGGAGTAGACAAAGAATCAGAGACCTAAACACTCTGCCCACATTGACACACAAGAATTAATTGACATTTAACAGTACAATGTATTCTAAAGAGGTTTTTTAGGGAGTAGTTATCTTATAACCCTCTAAGCTTTTTATGGCTCTGACTCTCCACCTGAAAACATTTACCTATAAGAATTTCAATTTAGTTTTTCTTAAATTTTCTATCTTTTTGAAGGTCAGTGTATGTCACACGCACTTTTAGAATAACTAAGCAGGCAATGATCTTGCTAATAGTTGATACATATTAGCTCTAAAAGGGCTGGGGAGATGGCTCAGTGGAATAAGCACTTCCCAAGCAAGCACAAGGGCCTGAGTTCAATCTCCTATTCCACCCCCTCAAAAAATATATTAGCTCTAAGAGTATATTGTGATGTTTTGATTCTTAAACTAATGTTTCTTTCCATATCCAGAGACATCCATTCCATAGAAAGCTCTTACCCTTATTACTGAATTTACATGCTATTATTTTCTCAGTTGAGAATTGGTGTGGTAAGTTATAATCACAATGGAAGTAAGCATGCATGTGGCTCTTTGCAAGCATTAATGAGTACTTTTAAAAAGAAGAAAACAAAATGAATTTAAAGTCTTTCTTAGAATCAAAACCCTCCATTATATTTTTGCAATGCTTAGGATCAAGCCCAGGACCTTGTGCGTGCTAAGGTGGTGCTAAGCTCCAGCCCCAAACTAGCACCCTACCTTCTTTCTAAGGAGAGGGGAAAAGGTGTTTCCAGTGGCCTGTACTCCTTCATTCATCAACTGGTCATCAATGTGCGTATTTCCCAGAATTAACAAGAGAGTTGCCAGGAACCTTCGTCAATCTTTTCTTTCCCACTTACAAATATTTGTAAGTTAGATTAGAAAATGTTGCTTGAAGTGCTCAGTATGATTCAGACGATGGAAAGTTGAATATCTCTGCATGACAAAATAAATTATCATTTAATTGGTGGAGCATTCCATTTGGCATCCTCATGTGATGCCGTAAGAAGCGTGCATTTCCTTCTTTGTTCCTTGCAGTCCTGCAGGGAGGCGAGTCCTGCCTGGTCCACAGCTGTCAGTTTGAGTGCCTCCCCAAATGGTCCACCACTGGAAGTGGCCCCTTCAGTGCCTTTGATAATTCCTTACTACACACGTGTACCACTTGTGTAATCGTATCAGGACCTCATACAGTTATCAAAGTGCATATGGAATCAGATCAATACAATAACTAGGTTGAAGATGAGCAGAAAACTATTCTTCTTGACATCAAAAGCAGAATGGATTCCAGTCTTTAGGGAATACGGCATATTTCATTTAAGAACTCAAAACAGAGATTCTGGTTTTCTAGCTTCTATTCATTGCCTTTGCTAGCAGTCCTCCTTAAGAATGAGTAGCAGAAGAACACAGTGAGCCTATGTCCCTCTAATTGTATGGATATAAAGCCCTCTGGGAAGAGCAACATTGAGCTAGGAGATCTTACAGGAGGAAAAAAGGTGCTTCATGAAATTGTAATCACTGGGATTCTTTAAGCATCTGGGAATATAACAAACACTATAATCAATGAAAATGTGTTTGGATTCATCTGTCAAACTTGCTGAAGATGAAAACATGTACATCTTCAGCAATAACCGTATCTGAATCATACGGTGTGTGTCTGGTGGCATTCTCTCCCAAATGACCCAGCTATTCCAAGCGTATCTCTGCTTACAAGTACAAAGCCTAGCCAAGTAAAAAGATATCAGGGGAAGAGAATAATTTTGCTGTCAGAAAATTCACAGTGCTGCAAATCACTCGGATACCAGGCACAAAGCAATAAAAATCAGTCTACTTCTACTACCTTTGGAGGGGTTGTGGATTATGCCTCTCATAAATGGAGGCTGTGAGAGTTACTTTTAGAGGTTAGTAAGCTCCTCAGGGGTCTACCTAGGAATGCACTTCTCCATGGGGCCAGGGACTTAGCCTACAGTAACCTTAGATTCCGTTCCCAGGTTGCTTCAGACTCCTCTGGTTCTGGTTCATGTAAGAATTTTAACTTGTAAATGTGTAATATTATGAAAAATTAAGCCTGGCACAATAGAGAATTGCAAAAGGTGAGAATAGAAGATGTTCTTTCAGATCATCTGGTTTTAGCTCTTCTCTTTGAGCATAACAAGGCCACTGAGCCTCACTCAAACTTCAGTAAGGAGCGCAGACCATAAAAGTTATTGGTCATAATACACCCAAGTCCCTGAACCTTCCCTCTATCAAATAAAACATTGTATAGTTGCCCCTTTCTGAACATCCATCCATTCTTCATCCATGAATTCAATGATTTTAGAATCAAAGGCATTCAGAAAAATATAATGTTGGTACTCAACATGAATAGACTTCTTTTGATTGTTCTATATAGTACAGTTAACTATAGGTACAACTTTTACGTGTACTAGAAGTCACTGTGATATTTAACCATGCTGTCAACTTGAATGAGAAACACCTACATGAGAGGTTTAGCATAGTTCTGGGTGTGTCTGGACGTTGGATTTATTTTTTCAAAAATCTTCACTTATTTATTGTTTTAAAGGAAGAGAAGCTTTTCACATGAAGAGGATTTTGAGATTTCCAAAAGCCAGAGACCTTGACAAGCGCTAAGGGGTAAGAATCCAAAGTCAGTACCTTCTTCCAGGACTTCAAGAATTATGTATGTAGGAGTTTGTTACTACAAAACTGCTATGCTTCAACAAGGTATGGTGTTTATATTTATATAAGGGTCATATATTTACATAAAGGGCTTCTATAGTAAATGTCATTTTTATTTTCTTTTCATTTATTTTTATTTTATTAAAATACAAATGTCAATCAGACAGTTTAAAGACACCTTAACCATACACATTTGATGAAGTAATACATTGCAAACTGTTTTCATAATGTTTTGGTATTGTACAAGGTGCATACATGATGAGATATTTACAGATATTATTTTAGCAGATATCTCTTATCAGTGAATTAAGAGTGTAGTTGCTTACTTATCTTATTTTTTTATACCTGAACTATATCAAAAATTCAACAATTATTTACCTAGTGGATGACCATAGTACTAAAAGCCATAGTACTAAAAGTCCTGTCCAACCACCATTAGTGCAGATCTTGCTTATCATAGAATTATGTAGAAGCACAGCGTTATTTATCCCAACTGTACTGTCTATACACACACATCATGATTTTTTCTTTCTACACCCCTTCCTTTGTCTACACCTGTCAAAAGTGGGCACTCCATTGACATTCAACTACCTTAGGTGCTTGAACTCGACACCACAATCCAACACAGTCCAGCATTCTGCAACCATAGTGAGTTATTCAAAGAAATTGTCGACCATATCCATTTACAGCTCAGCT
>PVKA01005673.1:0-88892 GCA_004027165.1 Ctenomys sociabilis | reverse complement strand
ACTGTGTTGGATTGTGGTGTCGAGTTCAAGAACCTAAGGTAGTTGAATGTCAATGGAGTGCCCACTTTTGACAGGTGTAGACAAAGGAAGGGTTGTAGAAAGAAAAAATCAGGATGTGTGTGTATAGACAGTACAGTTGGGATAGATAACGCTGTGCTTCTACATAATTCTATGAGAGGCAAGATCTGAACTAATGGTGGTTGGACAGGATATTATGTTGGCTTTTAGTGCTATGGTCATCCACTAGGTAAATAATTATTGAATCTTTGATATAATTCAGCTATAAAAAAACCTGTAAATATAATTTCATGTATGCACCTTTTACAGTACCAAAACGTTATGAAAACAGTTTGCAATGTATTAATTCATTGACTCTGTATGGTTAAGGTGTCTTGAAACTGTCT
This sequence comes from Ctenomys sociabilis, assembly GCA_004027165.1. Classification (NCBI taxonomy): domain Eukaryota; kingdom Metazoa; phylum Chordata; class Mammalia; order Rodentia; family Ctenomyidae; genus Ctenomys; species Ctenomys sociabilis. The sequence continues at coordinate 88,488 of PVKA01005673.1, read as the reverse complement.
GATTGACATTTGTATTTTAATAAAATAAAAATAAATGGAAAAAAAAGATAAAAAAAAATAAAGTTAATTAGCATATATACAAGTTAAGAGTCAGACTAATAGGGCCACTTTCATCAATATTTTAGCCCTATTATACAACCACATGACTGAAATTACTGTTGTCTTATCACAAAACATTTTCTCCCGGTGCTGGGATATGCTTCACTTTCATCCTGGAGGCACCCTCCTGCTCACTACAGCACCTGCATTTCACCAATAGCTCATTGCTGATGTACATGCTCAGGCTGTGTAGTGCAGGTCTGTTTTATGTATTTTATTTTTGGTCCATCAAGAAAATCAACAAGATACAAAATGTGAGGCTTATAACTTCCCCCTCTCCAAGCACATCCAATGTACAATTATTCCAGTATCACCTCTTCCATGGCTGCTGTTGGAAAGCAAATGAACTTTCCAGTCACTAGATGAAGGTTGATCTGAGCTTCCTGTGTGGTTGTTTTTTAATGTATGTGTTCCATAGTGTTTAATAGATGTCTTGTATGTATCATGGTTCCTGTGTTTATAGCTTCATGTCATTTCTCACTTTGGAAAAGTCTGCTCCATTTTCTGAAGATATTGTGTACTCTTCGTCTTTACACTGCCACTCCTTTCCTCCGTCTCTATCTCCTTCTCTTAGACTTGACTGAACTTACTTTATGTCCTCTGGCTGTGTATCATATCTATCTGCAGATAGCCATAAATATTTCATGTGTTTTTTTGTTCCAGTATCTTTGTCTGCATAAGAAAATAAAATTTATCAAGTATTTTCAGAAATATTCTCCTCAGCTGTAAGGAATTTGATGTTTAACCTACATGTTAAGTTTTATAGTCACAGCATTATTTTATGACTTTCTAAATTTCTATTTTAATCTCTATTTTGTTGTTTTATCTTTGTTTACTGGTTTTTATTCCATCAATTTTATAATTCCAAGGTTGATTGCTGGTACCATTCGATAGTAAATCATGCATTAGTGTATATTTGATAATTCTGAGACTTAATAAGAATAATTGAATCAATTGGAGCAAAAATGAAAAAGTCAAATGCTACTACCGTATTCACAAAGATTTGCAAATCTAATGTTGAGGTAAACACTTAATCCTAAGTCATTTTCCATAGATTGGAAACAAAGGAAACAAAATGATGTACCATAAAAAAAATTACCTAAAGAACTTCGTAAAAATAAAATACATGATTTCAATGGATTCCTTTAAATATAATTGAAAGTAAAATATCATTATACCCCAAAAGATAATTTTATTTTTATAAAGATAAATAAAACTTCAAAATTAATATTATATGAGCACTTGTTTCCATGGAGAAAATTAATTTAAATATAACATGAAATTCTTTGAAATCCAGCAAGCTACAAATAATAATGCAAATAGAGGGCAATTAAAACATTTCTGTCTCTCAGATCAAGTGGGACAAAATTGTGAAAGTGTATAGAGTAGCTTTCTGTGGTACTGTGCAGAGACAAGAAAGAGCTGGGGTCCTCCTTCCTGCTTCCAACCCAAAGGCTTTGCACTTGCTATGCCATCTCAGCCAGCTCTGCTACTGCTGGAGAAAGGATACAAAGCTTAAATTAGCTCAGGTTGATGGGCGGATGCAGAAACCTTGGAGCAGAAGGGAGTGCTTCATCCACCCCAAGACCGAGAAGGTCACAGTGTGAGAGGGGACAGGACCAGGGGCAGATTTCACACTCAGACTGTGCCCTTCTGATGCTCAGTGTAATCCCAAAGCCAGTCACAATGGCACTCAGTTCAAACTTCCATGTTGGAGCTTTTGATTCCATTCTAAGCTAACACTCACATTTTTGATGAGAGAGAAAGTAAAACTATAAATTATGAAAAATACTAAAATATCACTTGTGTGACACCACTAATAAAAAGTAAAAGCTAATTTTTAAATTTTGTTATAGAAAGATTCCATCTTCCAAATAAATATAAAGCTTATACAAAAATTGTCCTTATGTTCTGCTAGAAAGATTTTTTCTACAAGTTCTGAAAGAGTAGACACTAAAAATATCAAAGCATGTGTGTCACTCCATCGCATTATTAGAGGAAGTGACGAACTTAGATGATTTTATTATTAGCCATATGACTATATGGATCATCTGGCAAGAAATGTTAGAGTATAATTAAATATAGTATTCAAAAAAGAACAATTTACTAACCAGAAGGAGAAGTTCACTGAAACACAAAAGGTAGTTATACCCAAAACACTCAAAAAATCAATAAAAGTGAGAAACCTCTGACAAAGGTAAAAATCCAAAAATCATTGTTGATAATATTTATTGGGTACTGTATGTCATGACTATTTGTAGGTAACTGATTGACAAAAACTTATCTGACTTCGTTCTCCATAATTTTATGGGCCCAGATCTCCTAGTCTAAGTAACTACTTTAAAGATAACAATGTGTAATATATTAACTACTGTTACTCTCCTATTGGCTTTTATGAAATTTTATTTCATGTTTTTTACAAGAAATAAAAAATTAAAAATAAAATATAGGTAATAGAAACATTTTGGTACATAAATCTATACAAAAACAAATTTAGTTATTGTCCACAATCTCACCTTCGAATATATCAGGAAAAATCCTTAATAAAAGTCACAAAGAGGGGCCAGGGAGATGGCTCAGTGGAATAAATGCCTCCCTGGCAAGCACAAGGGCCTGAGTTCAATCCCTCGTTCTGCCAAAAAAAAAAAAAGTCACAAATATATTCTGATATAAAGTAAAATATTATATCCTACTGATGTGTCAGTTTTTTAGGCAAAGTTTTTCTTTTATGGTGTGTGTACCTAAACAAGAAAAATCATCAACTCTTTATTACAGCAATATCACATCTTATTCCTAAGAAAACAGATCAGAAAGGTAACTTGTCATAGCATTATTTATATTAATGCAGTTATTTTTCCTATAAAAATAATATATTTTCCATGATATTTTAGAAAATATCCTACATGTAGCATTTATAATTTACTGTAAAATGTTAGAAGAGGTATGAACAAGATAGGATAAAGCACTTTGTTATTTAAAAGAAAAAAATGTCTCAGCTGTCTACGAATAACACTGCCAGGGACTCCACTGAAGGGGAGGCATTTAAGACAGGTCTCAGAGGATTAGTAGAATTTTAATAGACATGATTGAAAACACAGAGAGATTTGTTTCTAGGTCAGAAGCTAGGGACAGGAGTAGTGAGGAACCAAGCTGAAAAGGGAGACTGGGCTCAGCCCATGAAGAATATTAAATATAAATAGCATTAAGTACATCCATAGAACAGAACAAGGAAAACTGAAATGGCCCCAAGGATGTGAGAACCAAACGGAAGACAAAACCAACAAGCATATATTGTGAGCAAGGAGTTTCACTTATTTCATATGCTGAAATAATTTCTTACATTCCCTATTTCACTTAAAAACTCTCAGTAAATAGATTAAAGATCTATTTAATCTATAGATTAAATCTATTTAATCTATAGATTAAAGATGCAATGATAAGCACTTCTCGACATTCTGTGAAAACATTGATATTAACTTAGGGTTATAGATAATTTCATAAATAAAAAAACCCAAAATTATGGGCTTTTTTGTCCTAAAAATATTTGTGGAATTACATTATAGATGCCATAATAAGTTAACAATACAATGAGGAATAATATTTGTGAAAAAAAAGTCTTAATGGCTCTCATGCACAAAGAAGTCTGATAATTTAAACAATGTACAGGCAATTTCTTTTAAAGGTAAAAGAAAGTAAGAAAAATTAAATGACCAAATACTTCACATAAATGTAGAGGCAAATAGAAAAAATATTCAACTGTTGGAAAGGTCAGAGAAATCAATAAGCAACATAATATAATTTTCTACTTATCAATACTGACAATACTTAAAAAGATTGCTCACATAAAACACTGGTAAGGATATGGTGAAAAAGTATCACATTGCTGATAGATGTAAGAACTGCTGCTATATTATTGAATTCAGCCTGGCAGTACTTATTAAAATGAAAGATGTCCATGCCCTTTGATCTACTAATTGGGGTTTTATAAAGGTTTCCTGCAGAAAATAAAGCAGTAGTGCATGACACATCTGTAAGATTCTTCATAATAGCGTTACTTGGTGACAAAAATGAAAAAATAAAGCAAAACTGGTGCTATGCAAAGTGTTTCATTTAAAAGGGCAGTTAATTAAGCTCTGTTACATCCACACAAGGTAATAAGTAGCAAATCATCAGTCTAGTATTTATGGACCATGGTATTTTAATAATAATAAATGAATTATATATTTTAAAGACAAAAATAACATAATACATGTGGATATATCTGTTATAGAGGCAGATAAACTCTTTGTGATTGCAGAAAAACATAAATTGTATTTGTGTCAGGTAGGGAAAGCTCTTAATTTGTTTAATTCATAACTGTTGTTTGACTCTTTATATTAAGCATTGACTAGTATTTTTCCAAGTTCCCTTTGTCATTTAAAAAATGTAACGGTTAAAATGTGAAATGTGAATGTCTCTGAATTGCTTTACTGAAATAAGAAAGAAAAGGAAGCATACCGTATGCTCTATTTATCAGACAATCCACATAGAAAGTAAAATACATCAACTGGCACACGGCTCTTAATTGTGAATACATTTTATTGCACTCAGCCTATTAAATGCTTAAATTACCAGTGAACAGAATCTATGTTCCTCATTGTGGGAAGGGTATTAACAGTATTTTTGCTCTCTGTTGTAGTCCTGTTCCCACAATCACGTGGATGAAGGTTAATGGCTATATTCCTAGTAAGTCACGACTACGGAAATCGCAGGCAGTACTGGAAATACCAAATGTGCAGCTGGATGACGCAGGCATATATGAATGCAGAGCTGAGAACTCACGTGGGAAGAACTCATTCCGCGGACAACTACAGATATACAGTAAGTGTTTCCAGCAGAGCATGATGCCCTAGTCTCCAGATTGGGCCACAATTGCATATTTAAGTAACTATTATTGGTTAGGTACATGAAAACCAAGCAATTAATTTATTATGCTCTTTTGTAAAATGATTTTGCTCACAAAAATGCTTCAAATTGAAAATGCATGAGGAATTAACAGTCTCTTTGAAATACATACAGACTTTATGGCCTTTCAAAGGAGATGTTTTCCTGAGGAGTTAAAAATCTTCTAAATTTTATTAAATTAATCTATATCTTGGCTTGAATCAATAGTTAAAATCTGCTACCCACAGACTAAATACTGTGCAGCTTCTTTCTTCCTTTTCCTCTTCCTCCTCTCCTCTTATTCCTCCTCCTCCTTCCCCTCCTTGTTCTTCTTCTCTATCCTCCTCCTTCTCCTTCTTTTTTAACGTATTTGGTTGTTACAGCATCTCACTACACAGCTTGAACTCATAGTGAGCCTCCTGTTTTCACCCTCCCCAGCACTGAGATTACAGGCCTATGCCACTATGCTTGACTCTGTGGCTGGCTTGGCCTGAGGACCAGGCTGGCATGGCATATGGTACCCAGGATTGAACCAGGGTCCCTGAGCTTGGCAAAACTTGCTTAAGCAGACACTCTAGTCCACTGAAATATCTTGCTGGCCCCCAGCTGCTTCTTTTGAATAAACAGTTTTACTGAAACACAATCATAACCATTTTATTTACATATGATCTATGTCAGTTTTGCCTACCTGTGGCAAAATTAAATAAAGCCAAAAACCAGCTCATTTGCAAAGCCTGAAGTATTGTTATCAGGTACTTTACAAATAAAGTTTTCTGGCTTCTGATGTAAATTAATGTACTTGTTGTATGACAGATGGCCTCTATAGACTACAGGTATTTATATATCCCCAAACTATTAAAGAGCCAACCAAGAAATGTGTAAGAAACCAGATTGTCTGGTTTCAAAGTTTTACAATCTTATCTTTGCCTGTAAGTGTTACAAATCATATCAGTTTTCATATTTAGTTGTATAATGCATACAATACGTAAGTGACAAAATTCTCATTTTACACTTGAGGGCACTAAAAAAGAGCAGAACACAATAATCCAGGGCATCCGTACAACCAAATACAGATGCTCTTTCATCCAAATATCCAAGAAACTGTATCTGTCACTGGATTTCAGGACCAGTTATGCTAACAGACAAAATGTTATCTAGAGGGACTCTTAAGAATATTTTCATACATAACTAATATCCAAATCCCACCTGTCCTTCCATATAACAACTTCTTTAGGAATTGAGCGCAGCACCCACACTGACTACTCTGTGTACCTTTCATTCATCCAAGTACTTTTCCTAATTGCTTCATACTGCTAGACATGCTAGCAGTATCTGTGTAAAGGAACTCGTGATCCAATTGGATAAGATGGAACGGAGCCGTCTTAGGGCAGGGCATGTGCCGCGATAAAGGCTCTTGCAGTCTGTGGCATGCTGTTCAGGGAAGCCCTGAAGATGGCTAGTGGCTGAACTCCTGAAAGTATCTCAGAGAAAAAGACATAGAGCCTATTAATAATTTGCAGGACTTAAATACCAGTTTTCGAGTCATGGATCCTTTATGTGAATGAAATCTACAAAGTTCATAGTCTTGAATTGGATCCACACTGTCTTTAAAATAAATCACTAGAACAATTCTGTAACCACAGAGAAAACATGTTTGCATATCACAGTGAAAAAGTGCTTTGTCTTTGAAAACACTGTCAATTTATCCTCAAAGCAACAGTGAAATATTATAACCTCTGCAAAAAAAGGGTAATAATGAAAAACAAGTGTTCAACCACAGCTTGCTACTTCAAAACATAAATACGCACACATACACACTCACACACACAATATTAACAAATACTTGTTTCTCTTAAAACTATTAGGGAAAGATCTCAAGCATTGTTTTAAGGATGGCCCACATCTAAGTAAATAGCTGAAGTGGAGACTTACACAGCTCCACTCCCCTGCTCCTCTTCTTCTCATTATTACTTCTCATAGCAATAATTAATTCTACAGGTTTGAAAAATTGCCCTGATGCAATATTAGTGCTACAATTTTGCTCCGCATCCCTCCTGAGCAGAGGGCTTGCCTATGAGAAGCCGTCTGTGGGTAAGTGGAGGGCAGCCTGGTAAAGAACAATGTCAAGGCATGCACTAATCTGAATAGAAGAATAATTTAGGTCGTTGTCTAGAAAGAAGTAAACAGTCTATAGCCAGGTATGAGGCATGTGACCTCGTGCTGCCACTGAGACTTTTGGCCAAGCTCCGGCAGGTGGCGGGGCCTTTGGATTTTCCCTAGAAGATCCCAGTTTGTGTCTGTTGCACTAAGAAAGACAACAAACATTTAAAGACAGCGCCCAGCCCACAACTTCAGACCCACTTCTTTATCACAAGGTGCCGACGCTGCAATTAAATTTGAACGCTGAGGTTTTAGTTTAGAAAGTAACTCTTACCCGAGGCTGGGCTAACTAGGCTGGTGTGTAGACAGAGTTCTGGGTGCTGTCTGCAGTGTGCGCGCCAGGTCCACCAACACTACCCTAAAACAATTAGGGATGGGCTTTGGCTTGCCTAGCTTTTGTACTTATGAAGTTGTTGTGTTGGACGTGAAGGCCCTGGTCGATTAAACTGTCGATCTTGTCCGTTATTTCCACCTGAGTGGCAATAACACTGTGCGTTAGTTGGATTTTTGCTGCTGGGACAAAAATCAATGAAATATTAAATTTAAAAGGAGAAAATGTTTCTATTGGTTCACAGTCTCAGAAACTTCACTCTGTTGTCACTGGACCCTTTTGTCCGTGGGCCTGTGTCGAGGCAGTGCGTTACAACTGGAGCATACAGGAGAGAAAGATGAAGTTCACCTGGTGGTGGCCGAGAGCCACCGCAGAGCACCCTGGAAAGGCTGCCGCACTGATTCCCCTTTCAAGATGCGCCTCGCCTCCAGGGATCTAACATCCTTCCGCAAGGGCCCACCTAGCAAAGGCTGGCATCCGAGGCGCTAGCGCGTGCGTCTGTAGTGGACGCTTTGCAAGCGCGGCAGTACAGGTGCCGTGGGGCCTGGCTACCCCTGCTGCATGATTTATATTTAGAGTCATCACTCAGTAGGATGGATTACTATTGGAAGTTCTGTGTTTTGAACTCTTCCTATCAGGAAAAGTGGAGGCTGACCCTTTCTGTCTAAACATTCAGTGTTCATAGAGTATTGAAATCACAGATTCTTTCCTGTTACTCAGTTTCTTCTGAAAAGTGTAACTATAAAAATTCTTCACATGCTCATCACTTAAACTCAAAAAATAAGTCAGGGTTTTAAGGAAACTTTCGTTAAGTAAAAAAAATTAAAAGTAGAATAGCAGATACAAGTTTCTACTATAAAAGTTGTTTAATTCAGCAGCAGTATTGTAAATGTCTTAAAACAAACTATATAACATAAACAGTTCCATAAATTAAAATTAATTTAAAATATACACATCTAAACACAAATGGGTTTTAAAAATAATAGAAATTTGAAAACAGTTTAAACTGCACAATGAACTATAATTATTAATATGGATATGATTTTAGTAGTATAATTCATGGTGATTTTTTTGGTTCTTTGTTCCTGATAGCTTCTCACGATAAACTGAAAACATAAGGCTTTAACCATCACAAAAAATATTGGTTTTTTTTTCCATGTTTTTAATTTAAGCCCAGTGACTTAAAAATCTCATTTAAAAAGAAAGAAAATTACACAAGAAACACAAATGAAAGAAGTTAGATGGGAAGAGCGGAGGGGGAAAGAAAAGGGAGAAAAAAAAGATAGAAAAGAAAGGAAGGGAAAGCAGAAAACCTATTATTAATTCTGTGGCACTCTGAAGGCTCTTGCTTAGACGCGCACATCATGCTGAGTGATCTGTCGTAACGCACAGATGGAAGTCAAAGGAGACCAAAGCCCTCATGAAGAGAACTAATAATTGCAAAGAGCATTATTCCTAGACACCAGAACAGACACTGTGAGCTACCAGTGCTTTCTAAGTACAACCCCAATAAGCTTCGTTATTAGCATTCTTCTTTAACAGATGAAGAAGGTATGAGGTCTTATTAAATACAAACATTAGAAGCTGGAGATGTATTTCTTTGGGCAAGAACAAGGCCCTTAGTTAGATCTCCAGTATCTTAATAATAATAAAAATACCCCAATGACAATCACAAGCATTACAACTAGAATCCAACTCAGAACTGGTGATGACACCAGCATTCAACTGGCACCTCCAACTTCCTCTGCAAGATGCTTCCTTTGAGATGCGCCTGACCTAAGCTGAATCACGGGCTGGGATGGGAAGTGCAAGTGTATGATAGTTTACTAGCATTACTGAAAACTGGCGCACTCAACTTCTTGCCCTTACTTCTCGCTATCTTTCTTTTCTTCAAAGTCCTGTTTTTCACAATGAGCTAGGGGACTTCCTTTCTGCTTTTGCTGGGGCAATTGCTGTGAAGAGGCTCCTTGCACCTGCTAAGCAAGTGCCATAGCCACTGCACTAGATATATTTTTTAAAGGGCCAGCCAAATAGGTCAGTAGAATAAAGCACCTGCAGGCAGTCACAGCAGCCAGAGTTTGATCTCCAGCCTGCCATGCCAGCCCCATCCCCCACCCCAAATGTGCTGAGTGGGCCATTGAGACTGGGTATGGTGGCACATTCCTGTAATCCCAGGTCTTGGGAGGCTGTAAACAGGAGGATCACTATGAGTTAGATCTAGTAGCAAGATCCTGCATACCCTGTAGACCCTTCCCTAAAATAAAAAGCAAACAAGAAAATTAGCTATGCAAACACACAACAAGTTTGCTGTGGGAATGACATAAAATTATAACATCCTGAATATTAATTTCCTACATAAAGAACATTTCAATCCTGTTCTTTTGGAGAAAAGATTTCTTAGCTGGAAACAGTTTCTCATTGTCATGAACATGGTACTTTGTGTATGCTCCAATTTGGGAAAAAGCAAACTTGTATACAATATCAGTAGATGGGAGATGAGAAGTGACCAATATTTATTTTGTTCAGTCATCACAGTAACCCACTGAAACAGAAATTACCCACTACAGCTTTCAGGGGAGACTCATTAGAATTAAGTAAGTTATTCCCAAGCACACATGAGCGCAAGGGATTTGAACCTCTATTCACCCCAGCTGTGTAATCTCTGCACTGTTCTGCACTGCTTCTCACTGGCACACAGCAGAAAATCATATTAAAAGTGATCTACTGGACAAAATATGTTGACTCTTCAGTATTCTAGGAGTAATAGAACTACAAAGGAGGTGAATAACAGTTAGCATTTATCAGTAGAGAGTTACAGAATTTCTAATGACAAGAGATAATAAGCAAGAGTTCCTTTCTGCACATCTGCTTTGTATTTCAAACAAATGTAACCCAGAGATTCAACTGAAGTGCAAATGTGCTACCTAAGTAGTTGCCAATGCACAGCACATCTGGACGGATTTCAACTGGTTCTGAGTTTAAAGCACCATATGTCTGTTCAGCTTTTCCCACCCTAAAAGGGGAGTCTTTAAAAGATGGCTAAAAGGAAAGAACAGTTCAGCAGGGCCCCACCCAGGATTTCATTGTTCCAGATGCGTCAAATGCTCGCCACCATGCAGACCACGTCTTGGTATCTGTTAAGCCTGCATTATTATTCAGAAGCTAAAGCTATTGCCCTTTAGCAATCTGAAACCTTCACCCTTTGGGCAAGTTAAACTTAGCAGAGCACAAGATATATTTTTTGGTCATGAAGTCTCATAAGCAAGGGTATGTCAAACTCATGTTTGTTCTTTAGAGTATTTCTATGGATGAATTATTGACTTAGATTTTATGAGTTTTATTATATTAAGCCATGAGTGTATAGGAGAAAAAAGTCACAAAAATAAAGTACTGCAATTTTAATATTTACTGAGTGTTTATACAGAAGCATCAAATTTTCAACAATGCCTGGATCATGGTGTACAAAGTCTCACAAAGAACAACAAAAATACATTCTGATATGAACTGCAATGAAAACACCAGTGACACTGTACCAAAAAGAAAATCTTCAATTCTTGATCTTCAACCTTTACACCTAAGGCAGTCTGCACACATGACAATAGCGTGTTTCATCCACATATGTTCCCTATTCCAACAGCACGTGTGTTTTGATCTCCTGGCCTTTTTGTAGGACTCACCAGGCTTGTTGTTTTCTCAGAAGTTCTTATTATATTATGCAACTGTAGTTAACAGAAACATAAAATATCAATAAAATAAAGTATTAAATTCTTAACGTGTATTGCTCATTTAGAATAAACATCAACATTTTTACATCAGCTACCCAGTTGCTTATAAAACCTAAAGGATTATAGCAGAAATAAAAACTTATGTGAGCTACAATGTAAAACAGAATAAAAGTTACCGCAGAAACAATCTTTGCTTCTGCTGTCACATACAAGGCAGTCCTCACACATGACCCCTGCCTCTTCCATGCCCTCTTCTCACATACTGTGACAGCAGATGTGCCTAGCCTTCCTCTTCTAGGTAGCAGGCAATTCTTTTCACCTCTCTGCTCTTCCTGCTTCATCAGGAACCTCTTAATATGTTGTACACCATTCACACAGCAGAGAAATAAGGCATCAGTAAGCTAAAATATCAAATGTGTACTGAGTACTTAGAATAGACATCGACATTTTCACACCAGCTGTGTACTTGCTTACAAAACCTAAGACAAGACAGTGGAAATAAAAACCTTATGCAAATAACAATAAAAATACCTAAGAACTGTACAATAGCAGTAATCTTTGCTTCAGTTGTCACATCTAAGGCAGCCTCCACACATGAAAATTGCATGATCCAAACACAAGTATTGCTGACACTGATTGCACATATGTTTTGTTTTCCTGTGCTGTCTTTTAGGGCACAGCTGACATCTTTTTCACTTTATCATTACAGGTCTTTGGTCACCATGCCTGCAAACTGTCAGCTCACCAGTGTGACCCACAAATTTCTGGCACAGCTCTTTGTGCAGAGAGTATTTTATTCTTCTTCTGCTGTAGATGTTCTTTCATGAGGTCCAGTCTCAATTCATTAAGAAAAAGTCTCTTATGACATTTGCCCTTATTTTCTTTGTAAACTATCGAACTATTTGTGGCATACGTGATTAAGATCAATTAAAGCACAACCATTGGCTGATGCTTTGTGCTTCAGGTGACGTCATACTTACTGCACAACTTATCAACAGCATCTGCTGTGCCTTTGATCTTGTAGGAAGTTTCCATTTTAGGCTTCTGTTTTGCTGAAGTTTCCATATCGATATTTTAATCATAATGTGAGGTTGACATCAACAGTGCAAAGTGTTTTCCTTTACCAAATAATAAGGTCAATGTGAGTCTTTCTGAAATTAAAAAGTTGTACTATACAATTCTCCAAAATTTGCAAATCTGGTTTTTTATGTACTACTGTTCTGAGTTGAACTATTTCTACCATAAACATATGCCAAACCTGTTAAATGGACCATATGTCAATGAAAATCCTGGCTTGACATTTTTGCAAAATGTGTGTATGCCTTGCCTTTCATCATACTAAATTGGTAAACACAAAGATTGATTCCTGTACCCCTTAGCAAAAATACTGAGATTCACAACTGGCTACTATTATGCTAAAGTAAAAATTTACAGTAGAAAAGTAAGAGATGTGTTTGTGGAACTCAAAGTTATGCTCTTCATTTACCTAACCTAGGTGTTACCAAAGATTTTATTGTTCTAAGAATCTTGCTACAAAGGCTGTACTGTCTGTTATATCATGGTCTATAACATCTTCTTTCTTTCTATAATTGTTATGGCTCCCAGTTGCCTCCCAAAGTCTCATGTAGTCATGGGGTGGCTTCTGGAATGTGTCAATGATTTTTAGTTCAATGCTGGGATTATTATAGGTATGAGTGCCCCAATGCAGATATTCTGCATTACAATGTAAGAAGGGGAGAGAGGCCAGCTAGCTACAGCAGCTGCTTCTACTCCCTTTGCTCTCTGCTCTTCGCCTCTTCCTTGAAAGTTTGCTCTCTGCCATGTGCTACTCTGCTTTAGAGCCAGCTGAGTATGGACTGAAACCTCCATTAACTGTGAGGTAGATAAATCTTTCCTTCCTTCATTTTGGGTGTTGGATATTTGTCCTAGCAGGAGAGAACAGTAACTGAGACAATAAACAAATGTCCAATTGTTTAGTTTTAAAATTCTGTCAATATCTTTCTACAGTGGGCCTGGGATATAGCTCAGCAGTATAAGTGCCTGCCTGGCAAGTGCATGGTCCTGAATTCAATCCCCAGTACTAAAAAGAAAAAAAAATCCTTCTACACTTCTACCTAATAAATATTGGTTGTAGGTCTATGTGGCCTAGACCTCATGGTTTGTGAAATATTTTGTAATATAAAAAGGAAATCTTCCAATGTTCTATACATGCCTCAAATGACAATAATTTACTCCATAAATAAGCTCAAATATTATATTTCAATTAAACATTTTTAAAAATTAAATAACCTGGAAAAATGAAAAAGGAAATCTATTGTAATACTTCAGATGATTTTTCATTAAATATAACATTTTCCAGGTGTATCATATAAGATATTCATAAATACAAATAGCCTTAATTATTTACCCAGAGAGAACTTTTCTAGCACAGTCTAATTCTCACATAATCTATACTCACATCTCTTTAGTGCTTGCATCTGTATTTGCATTTGTGTACATGTGTATTAGTGTGCGGTTGTGTTTCTTTCTGGGTCTGCCTTGGCAAGCAGCTTATATGGAACAGCATGTGGCACTTTGAGGAACAGCCATGTGTATCACCACATGACCAGGTCTCTGAGTTGTATTTTCCTTAGTATCATTTAGATATGGACATATGCATGGACACACAGGTCCCATGTGCACACATGCAATGCGGGTGTGCACATGTGTACATACAAATGATGAGTGGTCATCCTCAAGTCATATGTGGTGGTGCAAACCTGTCAACCCAGCGCAGGGGAGACTGAGGCAAGAGAAGCACTGCAAGTTCAAGTCCAGCCTGGGCTACATTGTGAGTCTAAGTCCAGTTTGAACTACATTCTGAGACCCTGTTTCAAAAAAGAAAAGACAATTCTTTTTTATTTTTAAGAGACTTTATATCTGTTTTCCTGATTGCTTTTTCTTTGCTATCTTCTATTTCGTCTTCACAAAAAAAAAAAAAAAAAAAAAAAAAAAACAACCCATAAACCTAGTTGATAATTCCATAAACTTAGTTTGAAACAGAGAGCTCTAAAACTACTTTTAAAAAAAATCTGTGGAACATTGGTAAACTGATACTATTTCTTAATTTAGAGAGCTGCATAGCAGGCTATCTTTATTTGTACGATTGCTCATAAAGTGAACTTCATGATGTTTCAACTGTATGTTGCTCACTAAATTGTGAGCCGACAACCAACAGACATCAGGACACGTTCCCATCTGCATGCTCAGTGCAAGCTCATACCCGTGAGCAGGGCCAAAACATTTCAGTGAGAAAGCAGAAGCTACTCATTGGTGAGACCAGAGAACTCATTCGATTGCTCTGACAGATTCATTTCTGAACCATGACCTTAAATTTTAACATTTTATTGAGCAATACAAAATATATCTTGAGAAACAGTTGGCAATTTTTAATTTTTCCATATGACAAATTTCTGATATTTATCACTTCTAATTTTTTGGTTTCAGTAGGTTTTTATGATGTCTTTTTTAATTATTAACTCCCTCAGGCTGCATATGCCAGCATTATTAAGAGAATGAACATGAAATACAACTGGCCACTCTCTTATAATTTTCTATATTTGGGGCCATGTCATATGTATATTAAATACATATTTTTAAACAACAGCATGTATGATTTCACTATCTAGCTAGCATATTTAAGCAAAAATATCTTAGTTACAATTTAAGCAACAGAATAGAATAGTAAGCCACTATGTGATGATTTCCAGGGTGAGGAAGAACTGTAGGTATCCAGGGAATATACAGATGGGCAATTTTTTATTTTTGAGGAGGTGGTTATTTCTGTCACTAAATGTATTAGTGACAGTAGCAGATCCAGCAGAGGGATCTGGTACTGTCACTAATACATTTTAACTTAGAATAAACCTTAAATTATGAATGGGATTAAGAGTGACAATGAAGGGAGCCAGGGAGATGGCTGAGTGGAATAGGCACTTGCCTGGCAAGTGAAGGGGCTTGAGTTCAATCCCTGATTCTGCCAAAGGAAAAAAGGGAGAGAGAGAGAAGAGTGACAGTGAAAAGAACATTTCAGATAGAGTAATAGGCTGACTGAAGTATAGTGTGTGCTTCGGAAATAGCAAAGTGGGCTGTGCTGATCGCAGGACTTCAAGTATGAGCAGTGGGGGCAGGGCAGGATATCATAGACAGCTCCAACATAGTGTATGGTTGCTCATATCTTACTTTCTCTGTAATTTTAACATATAATGAGGTAATGACAAGGAGTTTGATTCTGTAATCCAAGCACAGAAGTCAGAATTAACATTTAAATTCATTAGGGCGAGATTTTGAATTAGAATCACAAAATATTTCATGACCTCTGAATCCTGACTGTTATGCCAATATAGAGGACCTTAAAGTCAAAATTATATTGTCTAGATAGGCAGTGAACTAATAAAAATATTCCTAAAGACAATTACCTTGTGTTGTAATGTTGAATATACTACCATAATGGCTTTAAGCCACAGTTTCCTGATTCACAAAAGAAGATGTTTGTGTTCAGAATAAATGTTTTAGGAGTTAATGTACACCATTTGCTGTGGAAAGGACTCCATAATGTCCACTGCTGCAATTTTTTTTTTTGAGACAGTCTCACTATGTAGTTCAGACTGGTCTTTTTGTTTTCTGTCTTTTTTGAGACAAGGTCTCACTATGCAGTTCAGGCTGTCCTTAAGCTCACTGTGTAGCTCAGGCTGGTCTCGAACTCACAACAATCCTCCTGCCTTAGTCTCCCGAGTGCTGGGATTACAGGCATGCGCCACCACGCCTGGCCCACTGCTGCAGTTTAATAAATGAGAGTTCTTTCTCTCGCTTCTCTGCTCCTTCCTAAATTGTCTTTGGTTTTGGACATGAGTTTCACAGTGATTTTAGGAAAGAAACATCTTCTACCCCAGTTCAAGTGCTTTAAGTAGAAGAGGTAGTTGTTTCTGTCTCTCTAATCTATGAGATTGACAAGGGCCCCACAGTGGGAGGTGAATGAATGCTGAATGAGCAAATGAATGAATGAATGAACTAATGAAGTTTCAGTGGAACTAGTATTAAGTTGGTTTTGGCCTAGAGAAACAATCATAAATTCAGTTCAATTTTGTTTGTTCAATGATTGACTATTTTAAACAGGACTATGTATGGACAATAAGTCATATTTATTTTCTCAATTGGCCATCAGAGGAAAGATTTGAACTGGTATCTTACAGCTTGCAAAGTTACACCATTAGCTCTTGATAAAGGAGTTTTTTTCCTGTTACTATTTAAAAAACTCGAAAAAATTTTGTAGTTGGAAGATAAATGAAGAAAACTTACTTACTGAGTAAAATTTCAATCAGAAATTATTTTTCAAAAGCCATTCAGGTCATATTAGGAAAGAAGGAAAGGACTAGAAAGGAAAAGAGAATGGAGAAGAAAAAGCAGAACATTTACTCAGTAAATGGATATGGGTGTCACTTCTGCCTGCGCTGTTCCCATTTTTTGCAAGATTGCTGTCTCTTAAATGAGGGACATCCTGCTAAACAGGCGCCAGTGCCTCGGGAGAAGCAAACCACTTGCTTTAAAGTAGTTTCAGAACTAAATGCATTACACACATGAACACACACGCACACATACACACACACACACACATACACACACACATTTAAGTGATAAAAATGTCATTGAAATATATTCATTGTTCTGGTTCTCTTTTTCTTTGCATTCAGGAACAATAGTTCTGTGTATAATGCAATGATGAACTTATTTCCAACACCTGTGTTTATGTTGATTTCAAAAATAAAAATGATTCAATGCAATGAATTTTTTCTATATGAATATTGAACTTGAAAAATTGAAAAATAAAATCACCCTTCCTCCATGCTTGAATACTTACAGCCTACCCACTCTGGGTAGAAAAACTGAACGACACCCAGTTGGACAGTGGGAGCCTTCTGCGATGGGAGTGCAAGGCCACCGGGAAGCCCAGGCCCACGTACCGCTGGCTGAGGAATGGAGCACCTCTCCTGCCGCAGGTACTACTGGGAGCTGTTGACCTGCGCTCATGAAGTTGTAGCAAGATCTACGCAGGACAGAATAGTTTCCTGCCATTGCCTACTAATACATTTGGAGTCGGAAATGTAGCAAATACAGAAGCAAAAACATTTAATCACCTCAACACATTAATGAGTAACATACTTTGTATTCAAAATTTTTCTGCTTTTTTTTTTTGGGGGGGGGGGCTGCTGGTAGAACCGGGGATTGAACACAGACCCTTTTGTTTGCGGGGAAGCGTTTATTCCACTGAGCCATCTCCCGGGTCCCTCAAACCTTTTCAATACTCTAAATTCTTGGGGGAAATATCAGTGATCATCATAAACTTACTGTCATTTCTAGCCAACTGTTAGATACTATCTAGCTTATTTCCTTTGCTCTGCAGATGATGGATTTAATCTTGAAGAAAAGGGAATTAATTACCCAGCACCACATGTCTTGCAAGAGAAAACCAGGATACAATCTTTATCTCCTGTGTCTGGGATTGTTCTTTCTATGTATGATGCCCTGCTAACCACAGACATAAGGAATGGTTTTTAGCAAATGTGTGAATTATAAAGTAACTTTCTAGATACTATATTTAAAATTAATTTGGTTATTATCTAATTTCAGATCAATGGTAATTTTTACAACTTTCTTTCTTGGAAGTAGAACAGAGAGATAATTATTTATGGTAAAAATGAAGGAGCAGGGTGTCAAGTTGAAACTGAGCACACATCCTCCAGTCATCAGGCTGAGAGATGCTCATCTGTTGCATATCTCTTTGGGTCTCAGCTTGCTCTTTTCCCAAATGAAGAAATTGAATCAAATTTTCCCCATAATTTAATCCAGTTCTAAAATTCACTGTGGCAGATCTAGTTAAGGGAAAATAAAATGCAGTTAAGCCAAACACAAAAAGCCAGAGAAAAAGTCCCAAGAACATGAGAGTTGTTGAAGAAGCATTGGAGATGAGTTCACAGGTTCTGTTGCTCTTATTCCCTTGAGAAAATGCCCTACTGATCATCTTTTCTGTTCCTATTCTCCAAGAAAGCTCAGTTCCACCAGTATGTTTGCTAATTGAATGGGATTATTTTTAAAGTTTCTAAATTGTTTGATACCTCTGCCAGTAAATAATCAAAGCATTCCTAACTTAAAAAATTGCTTGATAGGTTAAAGAGAAGTTGGTTGTTTAACTAGTACATGTGAGACCCACACTATTTACCCTTGTGTTGGGGAACCGATAGCATTTTTAATCCTCTCTCCCCTTTCTTCTGTCTTCTCGCCTCTCCCCCAAGTCCAGAATATCTGCCTCTGTTCTCTACTATCTCTTCTTTCTTTACTCTATATTTGTATTTTGCATTTCTTATATTAAAGGAACCATGCAATACTTAATGTTCCCTGTCTGACTTACTTTCCTCAAAGTGATGAGCTCAGGACTCATCCATTTCCCTGCATATGACATCAATACCTTCCTTGTTATGGTCCGATAAAATTCCATTGTTGATATATAGCACAGTCTCTTGACTCATTCATTTGTTGATGGGAATCTAGGGTATTTCCAAGGCTTACCTGTTGCTATCGGCATGGGCATGAATGTGTCACTGTAGTGTTCTGACCTAACTCCTCTGAATATAACCAGTAGAGGAATACCTGGCAGAAATGAAATTTCTTTTTTATTTTTTTCATTTTATATATTTGGTACAGCATCTCACTATACAGCTCAAACTCATAGTGATCCTCCTGTTTTCAGCTGCCCAAGTGCTGGGATTCCAGGGATGTGCCAACATGCTTCGACTGGGTCCCTGGCTCAGCAAGGGCAGGGCCAGTGTAGCATGCAAACCAGGGATCAAACCCTGCTCCCTGTGCTTGCTAAAACATGTGTTTAGTCCACTGAGACATCTGCTAGCCCTTGAAATTTCTTTTTTAATTTTTAAAGAGATTGCAAAATAATAATAATACAGAATTTCACTAAATAAAGCAATGAGTTTGCCAGTATTTGTTGTACCACATAGTATTGTCTTCAACTTCACTGTTTCGATTATCAAATCTATGCATGCAGAATTGGAAAATGAAGGAAAAATCTTGTAAGAATTTAAGAAGAGAAAAAGAGGAAGAAATGAAAACAAAATAAGCATTAACTGCTTCTTTCCATGGACAAGCAGAAAGCCACAGTAGAATTACTTTTATGTTTAGTTTTTTCAGGAATCCTCACACTGATTTTTATAGTGGTTGCATTAGTATACAGTCCCACCAGCACTGTGGGAAGCTTCATTTTCCCTTCAAATCCTTACTGTTATTGTGTTAGTGTGTGTTTTTGTGTACATGTGTGAGTGTGTGCGTGTGCATGTGTGTATATGCACGCGTGTGTGTGTGTGTGTGTGTGTGTATGTGTGTGTGTAGCTATGGCAGCCATTCTGACTGGAGTAAAACAGGTATTAGAGATTCAGTTTTGGCCTCTGTTCAGTCTAGTTCTCATTCAGGTTTTAGTTCTCTGTATTAAGTTTTTCTACTAATAAAGTTTGAATTTTCTAACCAATCATTTAATGTATAGTCCCCCTCAGGGCAGTACTTTCTTTGTGCTAGCATGTTGGAAAGTGAGACAAACAGATGACCTCCTGGCCACATCGGTAGAGAGAAATGATTGTCACCAGGACTTAGCAGCTTTTACCTTGACACTGCAGTACACCCACACCTCCCACTCTCTCTTCCAGCTGCTCTTTATAAAAAGAATTCAAATAAAACCATCATCTAGTAATTGTGCTTTACAAGTTCAGTGTATCTACCAAAAGAAGCCCATTCAGATTAATAAGATAATTGAAAACAAAACTCAATCTGGGGAGATGGCTCAGGGGAATAAGCGCTTCCCTGGCAGGCGCAAGGGCCTGAGTTCAATCCCTGGTTCTGCAAAAAAAAGAAAAGAAAAGGAAGCTCATACGACTGAGGAAAATATTGATTTTATTTTCTTTACTGGCCCAGAAATTGTTTTAATTGATAAGATACATGATAAATAGTAGACAGTGAGTTTATGTTACAACATTATCAGATAAGGGTTAATCATAGCAATTAGAGGTCATTTTACCCTGACTAGAAATAAGCACAAACTCGTTATGTGCTGCCATTTTTCCATATCTCTTCTTTGTTCCATTACAGAATAGGGTTCACATGGTCAATGGAGTACTGATGATTCCCACTGTAAACCAGTCAGATTCCGGGATGTATCAGTGTTTGGCTGAAAATAAATATGGAACCGTCTATGCCAGCGCTGAGCTGAAGATTCTAGGTATGCAGCATCTGAGAAAATAAACCGACAGAAAGCATTACTTCTTCTCATTTTTTGAATTCTTACTACACTGAAGTTTTGTGATGCAATCCTAAAGTTGTACTTTTTGGTTTGAAAAGAAATACTATTTTGCTAATAATGTTTGTAAGTTTTAGAAGACCACTTTACTTTGTGTACAGTTTGCTCTGTATCTCTTCTGTTTGCGTAGGCTTTCTAACTTGTATTTTATTCATAAACGGTTTGTCTTTTTTCTGGTATTAAATTATACAGATAAATATATGTTAATATTAAGGAAGAATGCCTGGAGAGTATAGATGATCAAATAGTAGGATTCGAGCAGCCTGTCTGTGCTCACAGAGAAATATTTTCTATTTCCTGAAGCAGGGGTGTGTGTGTGTGTGTGTGTGTGTGTGTGTGTCTTATGCAGAAAACTCCAAGATAAATCTATCTTTTCTAATGAGATATTAGTCTGCAACATCTTCTAAATGAAGTGCAATACCAACCAGAGGCCCAGAGACCTGGGGAAGGGAACTGGCCCACATGCCCGCTTAGGGTGCATCTGGTACAAGAGACTCCCGGAATGTGCATTTGGGCTACCAGAGTGGATGTCTTCTTTTCTCAAACAGCCAGCAGCATCCCACATTTTGGTTCTAGGATGGCCATAATATGAAGCAAGCTTTACTGTCTACAGAAGTGGGCAGAAGTTGAAATGTACTTAACTTTCCCAAACCTAATATTTACAGAAATGTCAACCATCTCAGAAATCTGGAAAACTACCACTTGTGTGTGAGCTAAATACAATATATTGCAAATAAGTGTATTGACTTACAGTTGTTTTCAGGTGAAATTTCTCTGCATTCCAAAGCAATCCATGGCCAATGAAGGATTACATTTCCACTTCTTATATGTTAAGCAATCAAATATTAATATAACTTCATGTTAAGTCACATCCTAATGTCTCAGAATTAAAAAACTGATTCAGGTTACATTTAGTTAATAGTTAACCAGAAACATTGGGATCATCCTTATTAACTTATCTGTATTTTCAAAATTATATTTTACAAATTCTATTTCTAGTAAGAAACCAAAAGATTAGCCCAACTCTCACCAAAATTTCCTTCATTTTTTGTCAATATCTTATGTGAACATTAATAAAAATAAAATGTAATGTTCTTTTTTTTTTTGGCAGAATCAGGGATTGAACTCAGGTCCTTATGCTTGCCAGGGAAGTACTTATTCCACTGAGCCATCTCCCCAGATCCAAAATTTAATGTTCATGTGCATTAAATTATATTGCAAATTATGAACATAAATATTGCTGAAATATGCATGCAGTGAGTGGTTCAAATAGCAGATGCAGTAAGTTCCCAGACGCAGTAAATTTCTGGGTATGTCTTCCAGTCAAAGTATCTATTAAAAAAACTAACAGAAATGTTAATTTTAATGAATAATCAAACTAAAATAAATTGCTGCAGCAAATGAAAAAAAATTTGAACTGAAACTCAACTAATTCCATTTGTTAATACTGCATCAAACATTAAACAAATTATTTATAAAATTAAGATTCATAGGTGGGAAAAATAGGATACAGATTTTTTTCTTCACAATGTGATATAAACTATTCCAAAGAAATGCTGGATACACTTCTGCAGTTGGACCCTTGCTTTTAACAAAGCCGCCATCAGCCTTTCCAACTGAAGCTGGCAGCTGTAACTGCAGCTTGTCGCAGTGTTCATCCACAGGCCTTACCATGTGTGACTGCATCTTCTGCTAGTGTAAAGCTAGGAGGAAGGCAACCATTAGGGGTAGACTTTTTTTAAGCGCATATATATGAGAAATGCCCAAATTTCAAAGAGTGCCCAAATTTTAATTATTCATGTATCTGATTTCACAATCACACTTCTGGTAGAGCTAACCATTTCCTTCCAATAGCTTCAGCTCCCACTTTCGCACTGAATCAGTTGAAGAGAACAGTAATTGTTACCAAAGACCGCGAAGTCGTCATAGAGTGTAAACCCCAAGGTGCTCCCAAACCAACCATCTCTTGGAAGAAGGGAGACAAGGCACTCAGAGAGAGCAAAAGGTAAGAAGTCAGCTTTCCATTCAGTGTTTTCTTTTACATTTTCATTGGTATATGCTTGCAATAAAGAATGGTCACATTCCTAGGAGCAGTCGGCGTGTGTACATAACACATTGTAATTTAATGCTATTTTCATCACTTTCCCCTTTCCTTCCTCCACCTGTCTTCCACCTTTTAGTCACCTTTCATGGTGCAAAAGATCTGTCTCCCTAAACACCAGATTTCCTGAAGGTGAAAAATGACATCCAAACTGACGCACATTTCATAAATGAGTTTAAACATGGCATAGTTTAAAAATAAAAACAAAAAAAGCCCTACTTCAATAGTATTCTGTTGGATTTCTTTGCCCTTTTAGCACTGTAAGGAATTTCTGTAGGTTACGAAAAATAAGCAAACCCCTTCACTGAGTTATTTATATAGGGTTTTAATTTTGAATCTGTCTATTTCACAGTCCACAAATTGTCTGTGACTACTTAAGGGTTGTGTTTTTGTTCAATGTTAATATTAAAAATAGTATTAAAATTTCTGAATATTCTGGATAATGATTTTATTTTCTTTTTTGTGGTGGAGGGGAACCAGGGATTGAACTCAGGCCCCTATGCTTGCCAGGGAAGCACTTATTCCACTGAGCCATCTCCCCGGCCCCTGGATAATGATTTTATGATTAAATTTGTGCCCTGTAGTTATCTATGCCATAGTGTCCCTTTTTTGTGTTTAATCATGTTGATGCAAAATCAGGTAAGACTATGTTTATGGCTACAGGGTCAGAGGAATCCTTCATATCTGGCCATTTGTCATGGCAAGTAAAGGTCAAGGAACATCAGAGTGATACAAGTGGAAGAAATTGGTGGGAGATCAAACCACCACCGCATGGCAAACCGTGTATGCCAGCTTCAGCATTTCAGTCTCTGCCAACCATTGTCATATTGGTGTTACATATAGTGATTAAATTGTATAAAATGCTGTCCTTCCTGCATAAAAGATGAGGTTGCATGTTGTTTTAATTTTTTCCTGTTCACTCAGTGTCCAAGAATAAGGGTTTGACTTCTGTTTGTGGAGAGGTGAGTGTTAAGGTAGTTATAACAATTTAGATCAGCGTTCTGTGCCCATTTGAATAATCCTTTAATTTTGGAATGTTTTGAAAACTTTCCGTACGATATACTTTTTGCAACAAGTCAATTTATTTATTTATTGGACTCAGGCCCTTGCTCTTTTTAGGCAAGCCTTATGCTACTGAGCCATCTCCCAGGCCCGCAACAAGTCAATTTAAATTGTATGTTTCAGATGAAATAAATAGCTTGCAATGCTTCATTATCATTTTTCTGAAAGCACTAAAATACTTATAAAATATATCTCAGCCTGGGAGATAGCTACATTAAATTTCTTCCTGAACCTTGTGAACCTTGTTTCTATTTTTTACAGTGAGCCAATTGAAGTACTATTCATCAAGTATTTAAAGACATCATTGTAACAATAAATGATAGGTAGCATTCTGTTTTGCTTTGTTGATGAAAGTAAAACTAGATAGAGCTTTTTATTAAATATAACTAAATAAGTCTGTTATTTTCCAAAAATGGAAAATAAGCTTAGGGGATCTTGCCACTTTCTTTCTCCTCTTCTTTTTCTCCTCACCCCTTGAGAGTCCCACACCATCATCAGTCTCAGTGCAGTTTGTTCCAAACATCAACAATTGCAGTCAAAATGTTTAGGAACAAGCTTGAAAAGTTAAGTATTCATGATTTTATTTATTCACGCAAAAGCAATTTGGGGCCACATTTCTGTAACATTCTGCGTATCCCAGTCTCACATTCAGATCTGTGTACTCGCTTCACTTAATACCAGAGGCCAAATGTAGAGTGCATTTTTGTCTTTGAAATCAACAAGAAGGTTGGGGACAAGACTCAGTGGTATAAGTACCTGCCTGGCAAGCACAAGATTTGGGGTTTGATTCCCAGTACTACAAATAAAAAGAAAGAAAAAGAAAAAATCAATGTGAATAGGAACAAAATATGATTTTTAGAAATAGTTTGTCACCCTATTTTTCTGTCTTATGTTTCATGAAGAACAGTCTATATATAGAATTTCTTTAAACAGTATATTTAGCATTCCTTTAAACAGTATCTCAATTATACTGGTAACTTGATTTCTTATGGAAACTTTAGATCATTTCACTTCTATAAATCATGCCTTCCATTGAGCAATAGTTGTGAATATAAATTTAAGTAGCAAGAGAACTATCAGAAAACTGTTAAGATGACAACAGTTGGGCAGAGGAGATGGCTCAGTAGAATAAGCACTTTCCTGGCAAGCACACCTGGCTGAGTTCAATACCCAGTTCCACCAGAAAAAAAAAATGACAAAAGCTTTGTGTTGCATATATTTCCCATTTGGTGCAGAGTAAAATTGTGCTTTGTTTCCATGGAACACAGGTATGCACGTGATTCACATGAGACAGAGTTCCTCCCAGCTCATCTATCCACAAATAAGGTGGAGGAGTTCTGTGAATGAGACTTCTTCAATAACAATTTTTATAGATATTTTGGATTCATTTTTTAAAATGATTGGAAATCTTTCCTATCAAACTGACAGTTTCATATATGTAAAAATATTGGAGAAACTGAATTAAAATGATAATGTAAAGAAAATTTAAATGTGAAAAAATGTACTAATCACTTTTCAAATCATAAAATTATATACAAAGCAGTCACATAAAATGAGCTATGAAGTTTGAACTCAATTTCATAATTCTTTTAGTTAAGTTTTTTTGTGTGTGTATGTATGTGTGTGTGTGTGCATGGTCTTACTACATAGCTCGAACTTGTAGTGATCCTCCTGATTGCTGCCTCCCTGGTGCTGGGATTATAGGCATATGCACCACCATTCCCAGACTCCATTGCTGGCTCAGTGCTCCCAGGAGCAGGGCCAGCACAGCATATGGTGCCGGGGGATTGAACCCTGGCCCCTACACTTACCAAAACAAGCACTTAGTCTGCTGAGCTAGTTTCATGATTCTTAATGATGATGAGCTCTTGTCACCCTGCAGCATTCATAAATTACAAACTATTTTAACATTGTTGGTAACAGTTTAATCCAGGATGCAAAAAGGGGATTCAGTTGTCCTACCTATCCTCCAGATTATTAGTTTTCAACAAATTACCTATGGCTTTCTTATTGTAAAATTTGGACTTAAGGTGTTAACTTTTCTGAGTTGTGAATATTGAGTTAAAATTTTTATGTAAAATATATTGACTAGTATACAGTACCTACTAGGCACTCAATAAATGTTTCTTGGAATCATTATGAAAATTTGACTGGTAGTTGGGTTATGAATAAGAACAATTGCATCTGAACTTTTGAATCCTTAAATGTTGGCATATATTTCTGTTACCGAGAGTCTGGGAACAGTTACTGTAACCCTATCTTTCTTAGTCATTCAGGGTGCTGATGCTGTCCAGCACTAAGTCATTTGGGTGACCTGTGTTCTTTAGCCATCTCCTCCAATGGCCATTCTTTGCCCATCAGAAGCCCAGATCTTCTGTTAACTATTCCTGGCATTGGCACTCATATCATTCACTTCTTATTTACCTAGTGCCCTTAGAATAGAGTCTTCCACTAGCAGACTACTTATGTACTTCTCTCATCATCAGCCTTATAGGTTATGTGCAAATAAATGCCATCAGTTCTGAGATAATAGAAGTGGAGTTGAAATCTTTTTGAGACTTTTAAAATTATTTTTTGTTTTGGGTGGAAGGGGCAGCCAAGCTCAGCAAAGCTCCTGCACAGGTAATGGGCATGGGCTGGATTTACTAGATCCCTGTAGCTGCTCAGAGTCCACACGTATTCTGTGACAGTGGAATAATCTACCAGCAGGTCCACCAAATTTCCTTGCTGTTGGTGCATGAAGGCCAGACTCACATCATTTGCCTTTTCTTATGTGCTAGATCTAGAATAAGGACTCAAGTAATATTTCAAATGTAAGCTAAGTTGGAATGTTGAGTGCATGGAAACAATAGTCATGATGTAGGCAGTGGGTTCTTGGGAGGATGTTGACCCAGGAAATGATTGTTGTTAATTGACACTGGTGTGCTTTGTCATCAACATCACAACTGTGGTCAAAGGATTTTTTGAGTCTGTCAGGACTTTGTTGGTGTCAGGGTATTTTTGTAAACAAGTTAATTTTAATTTTCTAGTGAACATTAAAATTAAGAGAACTATAAAAAAATTTTTCGCACTTTTTCTTTAAGAGATATTCAGCCTTTGCCCCATATCTTCTGAAGATCACCATCACACATTCACTTAGGTACATTTATCAATCATGTCCAACCAAATACCAACACTAATAAACTGCAGAAATACTAAGAAGTAAAATGTTCCACAGGGATTTTCTCTGCTAACATCATTTGGTTCAGAATGTTCTGCTCATCAAATCCATAATAGATTTTCACTTCAGCTCATTATTTCTATTACTTTGCCATTAACTTTTGTTAAAATATGATTATCCAAAAGCACTCTAGAAATGCACACATATTAAATCTTCTCTATCATATTTTCAATTTGTGTAACATTTGTGAGCAAAGACAACTTTGGCTAAGATGAAGACTATATAGTTTGGGGTGAGAACATAATTGTTTTTCATTTCCAGCTATATATATATATATATATGTATATATATGTATATATATATATACATATATATATATATATATATATATTCACTTAAGCACATCAAAAGTGTCCTACATATAAAAGCTATTCAATTATTATCCAAATTTTATTTCCAGCCAGATGAAGGTACCACTTCCAGAGATGATAGAATATGATTCAAATGGCTATTTATATCCTGAATGAAGGGCCATCGAGATAGCTCAGCAGACTAAGCACTTGCTTAGGCAAGCACAGGGGCCAGGGTTTGATCCTTGATACTGCATGACATTCCAGCCCCACCCTCAGGCATGCTGAGCCAGTGAAGGAGTCTTTGCATGTTCTTGTACTCCTGTAATCCCAGCACTGGGGAGGCTGAAAATAGGAGGATCACTATGAGTTGGAGACCTTGTAAATAAAAATAAATCCTAAATAAAAATCACACTGTTTTCCTATACAGAGACAGCTTTGTACAATAATTCTTCTTTTATGGGTCTATCATCCAAGCAAAGACTTGTCCTAAATCCCTGGTACTATTCCCTTGCCCACCAAAGGAGCTATAGAATGCAAACTTTTCTACTAATTCATTTACTGTGTATAAAAAATGGTGCTGGAAGTATCCATTAGTTGCCTTCAAGTGGGAATTCACATTGTGTTTATTAGGCCACAATGATCAAGATTACATGTTGACTCACAGACAAATGGGGAAATATATTCTCCATAAAAGCCCGGTAGGACACTGCTACTGAGGAGAAAGCCTGGTGTTTCTATTCTTTCTCAGGAAGGAGAGGAATTCGTGGGTGTAATTAGGGTCTTGTTTCTGCCCCTTTGTTTCCACCTCCATGCTGTGTTTGCTAATGAAAAAGCTGTTTTGTTCCTTCCTCGGTGACAATGTCTCTTATATATTAAGACCATAAAACAGTGCAGACCCTAGGTATCTTAGTTTGGTTCATTGTCTCAGGAGTTGTATAATGAGGGGAAATGAGCATTCATAGATCAACAATATATCATTTAACATCCTTTGTAAATTAAAAACCATGATTTCAAAGGAAATACAGTAATCAAAATGACAGTATTTATCTAAGGGAGAAGAAGGTTGATATCTGACTTCATCAGATTTAATAGCTGTGAAGTGCAAAGCTACACCGTGTTATCCCTCAGAGATGGGATCTTCCTGGTAGGTCCATTGATCTCAAAGAGCTGAGAAAGAAATGGCCTTATGCTCATTACTGGAAGGTCAGGATGTGTACTCCTGGTTTTTATGAAAGCTGACTGCACATGGCTCTGTGTTTTATCACCTGATCTTTAAAATGTTCATATAAACACGTACACACATATATAAACATGCAAACAACCAAAACTACAAAGCTGTAGCAACATGGGTGTCATGTTTGTGTTTAGGTGGGCCCCCAAAGCCTCGTGCATGCATTAAGCAGGGCTGTTTCAGAGGTGGAAAGATCTAGGGTGTAGGAGTGATTCACATGGAATGCTAGGATTAAGGTATCTGAGTGAGTGGTATCTGCCCTAAAGGAAGGTAACTTGGATACAATAGAAGGGACAGAAAGAAGCTTGCTGCCAGTTATCTATAACTGGTCACTTTCTTACTTTGCTGCCTTCTGTCTGCCATAAATTTCTCCCCTGCGATGCCCTCCACAATCCACTCTACCTTGGAGCCACCCAGCCAGGTACTGAAGCTGCTAAAAACTGTGAGATAAATAAACCTTTTCTCCTTTAACTTTGGGCATTGAGAAGTTCTTCCTAGCAGTAAGAAAATTAACTAAGACAATTTGAAATTGTCTATGGAAAATTCTCAACCAAAAGTGAAAGGGCAGTACATTCAGAAGTTATTGGAGAGAAACTTCTATTAACCTTTATGAACTATTTCATGTCTTCCAGGAGTAGAGTTAACCCTGCATGTTCATCAGAATGAGAAGAAGAGAAAAAGATAGCAGCTCCCCTCAATAGCAGCCCCCCTTAGTCCAGTGGACCTGCACTAGAGCCCCAGTAAACTCAGGAGCTATGTTCCTGACTGACCTCAAAACTCATATCACAGGGCAAGATTCTGAGACAGAATGCGACGAAGAAATCTAAGAATGTTGCATATTGTAAAACCAGCAATAGATCATGATTTTCTAGGATAAATTTCATTGAGAAAGTATACTGGCATATAATTCTAGTAAAATAATTCAAATAATTTATATTTCATCCAAAGCTAGAGGATAATATCCCTCCTCTTTTTATATTTCCAAAGATCTTGTTTTGTTTGTTTAATTTAATGTATTTGGTTGTTATAGGGTCTCACTATGTGGTTTGGACTCATAATGATCCTTCTGTCTTTCAGCTTCCCCAGCACTGGGATTATAGGCTTGAGCCACTATGGACTCTGGCGGCTCAGTGAGCCCTGGGGACGTGGCTAGTGCTGCATGTGGGATCAAACTGAGGTCTCTGCCCTTGCCTAAGCTTACCAAAGCAGGTGCTTTTCTAAGCTGTGCTATCTCACCAGCCCTAATTTTTCCAAACATCCTAATGGAGAGAATCTTGATTTTTGAAAAGGATTCAAATGGATCCTTCACTTATTTTGCCATTCCTTCATTGGACAGTCTGATTGAACAGACCTAAAGTGAACAGAAATGTAGGTGTTCAAATTGCTTTAGGCATACAAGTTTATCCATTCTTTCTTAAGTTACACGGTTTTATCAGCTTGCCTTTTCCCTCCTTCCTTTCTTTCTTCCTTCCTTCCTTCCTTCCTTCCTTCCTTCCTTCCTTCCTTCCTTCTTTCTTTCTTTCTTTCTTTCTTTCTTTCTTTCTTTCTTTCTTTCTTTCTTTCTTTCTTTCTTTCTTTCTTTCTTTCTTTCTTTCTTAAAATGTGAGACCCTTCAAGCAGAGAACATCATTCGTTGTGTCTCACTGCTTCTCATTCTCCATCGTTGTATACAACATAGCTCACTGCCAGAGTGCATCCTTCATTGTGTCATCCTTCTGCTAAAACTTTTGTTCTAAATCTTGTTTCTCAGCTGTAAGTCATCCATATAATATTTGAGGCTTTCAGTAATTTTCCCCTATTATTCATTCACCCATCCAATGGTATTTAGTTGAATTGTAAAGAACTGATTTATGGTCTGTTAAAAGGGAGTAAGTAGTGATTTGGTTTCATATGGTCATACCTAAGATTTGTCAGGGCCTCTGCACCACAGTTCTCCATATCAGGAGTGAAGTGAATGAAATATACAGGCTTTCTCCCAGCCTGCGTGTCACAGCTGTGCAGGCATCCTCCCTGGTTAATAAACTCTTTTCTCTCTTATGCTATGACTGTATTCATCAATATCCCCCCTTTTCCCCATACTACTATAAAGAAAAGTGTCCCAAGTATTATTCAATCAAGCTATCCTGGACCATAAGGGTTCCCAACAGCTCCTGCTTTTACTCCCCCACCTTGTGAGTTTAGTTGTGTCTTCCCCTACCTTCTCTCTCCTTCACTGATAGTCATTCTGAATAAAATTTGCAATCCTACTCAAAAGAAAGGATTAACATATTGGGGTTCATGAAAACTGAAAAGTTTCTAGCAAATGCTATTGCCAAGAGGCAATAGCAGGATGGTAGATAAATTATTTAGGTCATTTTTTAACCCACTGTTTCCCCATATGTGCTCATTGATGAAGTTCTAAATTACACTGCATTGTCATCTCCATTGCGCAAATTTTAAAATTTACACTCAAAGGGATCAAGTGACTTCACTGAAGTCAGTTTAAAAATGAACTAATAAATGTTGATGTTGCTCTGAATCTTTAAAAGACTGTCATTTCATTATTAAGTTAATAAAAAACTCAATCTGCCTTATATAGTCTTCTTAGTTTTTCTTCAGCTGTCCTATTCCACTTTTGCACATAATCTATTCCTTGAACAAAGAATACTTTCCACAAAAGTGTCTGTACTGGATTCATGATTCTGCTTCTCTAAATTCTGAATTATTTTCTTAGGATATATTCTGTTGCTTCATGCCAAAATTTTATGCAAGAATTATTTCAAATGGCATTCCATCCAAGACAGTTTTTTGCCTCTTCTACCCAAATTTTATTTTTTCCTTTTTAAACTCTCAAAAGATTTTCTTATGGTAAAAGAGATTTAGATCTGCTTTAAGTGTCAAATAAAATGAACTGGCTCTCTGGCTGTCTAGCTTTCTACTTGCTACATAAATGCACTGAGAAAGTCTCTTTGACTTAATTATTTAGAGCAGAGCTAATTATACCTTCTTATAATATTATCATGAGAATATAATAAAACATTACACATATATAATATTCTGTGCTCAATAAATTACACTCTGTTCTAATGCTTTATTAGGAGCAGTTATTCTATCCTGTGTTATAGTCTGCATATCAGTTTTGTTCCCCACTAGACAAATGACCTTTTCCTTTTTAATACTGATTTAAACTGACCATAGTTTCTTGTCTTCAGAGTATATTGAATGAAGATTCCTTTTCTCTGGAAAAAAATTCTTTACAGTTGTTATACCATGTAGTTGTGGTATAAGAAACAGAAATTTGCAATTAGAAAGAAAAACAATATTAGATCAGCAACCAAGTTTTTCAGAAACTAGAAAGGCAATGATCACTGAAAAATGTGTTTGTATTATATACATAAACACACACACACACATATATATATATGTATATATATATATGTATATATATATATACATAAATCAATTTTTCATATGTACAACTTATTAGAGCAAACATAAGCATGCTATGATAAAATCTGTTCTGGTTATCTTTTATGGAAAAGACTTGTAGGTTGTCCTTGAAATCAAGGTTGGTGTTCTGTTGATCCTCTAACTTTTAACCATCCTTCTACTTCTTATGATGAACCAACCACAGTTAAATTAGATTGTGATTTATGCAAAAGCAGAAAGGAAGTGACTATGACATTCTCAGAAGGCATAGAATACCTCCTCCTCCTCATTCTAAGCACCCACAGATTCTTCTCTCTTCACTAATTTATTGTCACTAAACAGTCACTTGGGGAGTAGTAGGATCAGTCAGTAGCATGTACTTAGCTACTGGAATTCCCAAGTTTTTTAGATGTTGTTTGTATTAAGGACAAATTAGGCTGGAAGTTGTAGTCTGGGGGCTTTTGAAGAAGAAAAGTCTTTAAGCAATTAATGACTTGTTCAATTTGTGCCAGTGTGGAGCGCACGGCCAGGCAACTTGGGCAGCCATTTATAGTAACTGGGGTAAATGAGCCATAGTTAGAGGCAGAATTTATGAACTGTTTGCTAAGCTGGCAATTAGCTCACGATGCAAAGGCACAAACTGAAGATGCACATAGGACAAGAGAGCCCAAATTGTTTTGTTGTCATTACCAGCTTAAATTAGCCAAGATCTTCAATGTTACCTCCCTCTGGGAGTTGATGCCTATTCTCTGTTTTGTTATATTTAACATTTAAGAAGAAAAAAAATGAAAATGAGATAAATCAGTGGTGAGATCAAGAAAAACAAAAATGCTACAACAAAAAATGCATTCTTTCAAAGCACTTCAAAGAAGAAGTTTGAGGCTTACTTTTTCTGTAACTTTTAATTTAGAAAATACTAGTAACAGAATTTAAGGCTTTATCGTGTATCTGACTAAAGCCTTCTGCCTTTAAACATATGTCATGAATTTTAAGATTTGTGATCATTATTGTATTGTGTACAGATGCTGTTAAAATAGAATTGATTAAAAGTGCAAGAAGTATTCCTTAAATTTCTTTTACATTTTTTTAAATTTAAAAATTTTATTTTATTTTATTTTAAAGATACTTCACTTCTCTTGACTGTTTCACATTGTGAGTCCATTGTTGGTCAAAAAATCTAAATTCTTTAGGGCCTTACATTTGATGAGACCAAGTACAGGAGCCTTAAATACTCTTCCAGTCAAAGAACACACACACACTCCAAGAAAATAAATGGGCCAAAAGCACATTATAAAGATATCTAAAGATATCTAAGATTATAAAGATATCTAAAAATAGTTTATGTATGATATTTGATCCATTATATAGTCAATGAGAAGACAGAGTCCTGAATATTTCATATATTTAGAGCAACAAGAAATTCTAATAGTGTGTAGATTGCTATACGGTAGAGAAAGAAATAATGCCACGACATGAGTTTGATGACTACAATATTTAATCTGCTGTTTGCCTTTGTGGCTTGTGTAGGAAGGAAAGTAAGATTCAGAAAACAGGACATCATTTCATTCATAATGGAATGCAAGAAAATCAGTCTCATAGATGGATCCAAGGGCTACTGGAGGTTAGGATGGCTGTAAATAATGCTAACATACTCAGTAGAGACTGAGGACTTTTAATCTAGAGAACAGTTTGAGAGTACCAACTACAAGAAAATGACAAATGTTTGAGTTAACAGATATGTTTAACTGGATTTAATTATAAAATATATACATATTTCCAAATATCAAATGGTCTACCACAATAGTGTGTAATTTTTCTGCTTTTAATGTATCAGTAAAAAATACATTTCAATTTTAATAATAGGGAAAATGATAGTAAGCTAGACATATATTATCATTTTGTGCGTAAATACATTACCGTGAATCTAGCATATCATTGATGCTTATTAGTCTTACATTGTTCATTTTTGCATATCATTGGTAAAGAAATGAAAACTCATCTAAATTTGGGTGCTCCACTGTATCCCCATTGTGCTGATAAGAGCAAAACTCAAAAAAAAAAAAAAAACCCTGGCTCAATATGAGATGTGGTAGCTATAACAGTAAGTCAATCTGTGGCTTTGAAAGTACACAGTGTTTATTTCTTTGTCAGCCAAACCTGACATTTCCACATAATTCAAGTTTGTTGGAATACATTGTTCTCTTACATTATTGCTTTATTTCTTTGTTGTTAGCTTATCTCGTGGAATTAAATGTAGCATTGCTTTGTATAACAAGTTTTATTTACCTTTAACTATATATGGACACTTTCAGTGCTTCCATTCTTTCCATGCCTTAATTAGCATACTATAACTATGGTGTGGGATTGAAGCTTTCAGGTTACTCAGGGGGTGTAGCTTCCAGTATGTGGTTATGAAGTCTAAATGAGGGACACTTCATATCCCACCCCAATCATCAATAGAACGTGAGAAAGGAAAAGGTTTTTGTGGTTCACTAAACAGTATGATTTATTGTGTTTATCCTTACTCTTCAAGGGTAGAAACCTACCCTGCCAGTCATTCATGGGGAATGCTGAGGGCTTGGTCTTCATGGGTCCCAGCCTAGTGAGATGTAAGTTAACTATTTAATGATAGCTTTAACAAATTTCGCTGCAGGCAAATCCTGGTCCAAAGCATGGCTTCCCCCAGGGCAAGTGCTATTTCCAGGCCTCATGTTTCATCCTGCTGAGCTTGGTAGCTCAGGATGATTTAAATAATACTCATTTCATATATTTTATATTTAAGCCATTATTTCATCTCTTTTCAAAAGACAAATAAAGAAATGTATAGTTTTCTGTTTGTGTCAGGCTTTTGTGGGGTACAAGTAGAATGAATATATGCTCAGAAATATATACCGAGTTTGGTACTTTTCATGCTTTTCTACAAGATGTGAACAATGATTATGACTCATCTATGATTTTGATTTTGGTACTAATGTTTTTTTCTTTATGAATGGATCATTTAATATATGCATATTTTGAAGGTTTAATCTTAATGTCTATGGTAAAATGTTGATTGGCACATACATATTAAATTCACACACTTCTGTACAACAATTGGAAGAGTATTAGGCTTCAAGATCAGTGAAGACTCAGAACATAGGAGAATCAGTACTGTAACATCCTGTAACTTAGTAGTATCCCAAATTTTCTGAATCCAGGAGATTATGGGGCCACAGAGAAATGTGACTGATGATGTAGAGTGTGCCTAAGGAGAGTTACCTAGAGAGAAAACATTCTCTCAGGCTTTCACAGAGAGCAAATTAGTCAAGCAATGGCCTTGACTCATCTGCATGGCTGACACTGACAAAAGATCTACAAACTGGCACAGGGTTTCAGGGTAAATCCTGAGGGGATCTGACTTACCCTGTCAGATACAAAAGTTACATTTTTTGTTTTATAGGTCCTGCTTTATCTTAGTCTTAACAGTCCAGCAGAAAAATATAAAAATGAGGTATAAAAAGTAAAGCCATATTAGTATGCTGAGCTGCAAAAGGCTCAAGTCAACAAATTCTGACATTGCCAGTCCTGTAGATAACCCCTACTATCATAGACTGCTGGACAATATTGAATTACTTTGTGGAATTCATGAACCTACAATATGTAAATGGGAGTGGAATCCCATCTCTGACAAAACTAAATGAAAAAGGGGAATATAAATGAAGGACCATTTTGTATATATACACATACCTGTATATACAAAATAGCATATATATACAGCTACTTTCTCTTAGTTTGATGAGAAGAAATTTTAACTAATGGTGTTTAGACAAGATATGTCTATATCATGTATTATGAATAACTACTACAAAGGCAATATGAAATTTATTAGTTATTGTAACTGTGGTACTAACCTGTTTTGAAGCTCTCTCATTGCTACTTATCTCAATGGCATTAATATAAAAAAGAAAGAAATAGTATTAGGGCCATCCAGATTTTACTCCAGCCAGAGCACAAGCCTGGCATGTATTTGAACCTTCCTCCTTCAGACAAGCCTGATGGGGAACTCTGTGGCAGAACTCCTTGTAGAGAGGCTAGAGGCAAGACCCACCCAGCTGATCTAGGATCAGGACATCTTGTCAGAGTGGCACAGTGGATTCACTTCCAAGGGCTGCAGCAGAAAAAGTGGAGCACAGCAGCCAGACCCAAGCCACACCAACCTGGATGAGTTTGAACTTGGTAGATCTAGACCTGGTGTTAAGATAATAACTTTACCAAAGCTCTACACCAAAGGTCAGAAGACAGTGCTACACAAAATGACAAAGAGAAGGAACAAAAAGCATTCTCAGGACCCGAGCCCATCCAGAACAAATGCAGGAGACACTATCATAAAAGAAACTGGAAACCACACACCAGGAATCTCAGAATTAATAGAATCTGAAGTAAAAGAAAGGTATGGAGGAAATCAGATCAGAAATAACTTCTGAAGTTAAAATAAGAAATGATAACTATAATGAAAGAAGTACTAAGTGTTTCTAAAGAAGACACTGATAAAAATAGAGGAGAATAGAATAATGATGGAATCCTTGAATGAGCAATATATGAAAGAAAGAGAATACATGAAACAGATTCAAAGTGATATACAGGAAATTAAAATCTCAATCACAAGCTGGCAGAACTGTTTTAATGGAAGTGAAAACAGATTTTCAGACCTTGAAGACAACATTGCAGCTAGTGAAAAGGAAAGAAAAAAATCTCTTAAAAACAACTAGGATGCAGGAAAAAATAATTCAACATGTGGAAGATGATGCAAAGATGAGTAACATAAGACTAATAGGTATCAGTGATAAAGGATTTAGTACAAATGACATAGAAAGAATATGGGCAGACCTAACAGCAGAAACCTTCCCAAATATGAGGAAACAATCTGCTACTAAAGTAACTGAAGCATTTAAAACTCCAAATAGCATCGGCCCAATTAAAAACACACCCAGACATGTAGTAATCAAGATCCCAGAAATTCAGCACAGGAATAGTATACTAAAAGCTGCTAGAGAAAAGAAACAGATCACATTTAAAGGAAAACCCATCAGAGTAACAGCAGATTTCTCTTCACAAACCATCAAGTCAAGGAGCAAAGTACTTCAAGTCCCTCAAGAAAACAAATTCTAGCCCAGATAGCTATACCCTGCAAAACTCTCTTTCAAGTTTGATAGAGAAGTGCAATACTTCCATGACAAAGAACAACTAAAGAATTTCATGACAACAAAGCCAACCCTACACAGACTACTAAAAGATATTCTAGAGAGGGACCAAAATGACCACAACTCCATGGATGTGAGTGGAAAAAACCCACCAACTAGGGCAAATAATTTAACATAAGAGAAAAAGCGGTACAGAACAGCAGTCTTTCGATTATTCTTTTATATACAACAGCAAAATATTTACACAGGCATACTCTACAAATGGACTTTTTTGCACCCTATGGATCATGATTCTATCTGGTTCTGTAGGGTGGATATCAAGGAAATAGTAGCTCAGTCCCACAAGTGACACTTGGCCACCAGGGTGCATCATGGACACTGTCCATACTCACCGCATACTAGAACTTCATGAGATATCCTATCCCCAAACTGTTAGAAGTACTGGTCATATATTTGCCATTCCAGTATTTTTGTTCTTAATAATTCTGTGCTATCACGAAAACTTTCTCTTAGTTCATAGTTTTGTATATATTAACCCATTCAAATACTATGTGGTGAGTTCTCTGAATTGATCAAAGATTTGTGCATATGAGGCACTACGTTCTGGCCTCTTAGTCAGACTCACAATTTTATTTTAATTTTTTAAATATTATCTTTAAATATTTAATTTAATTTTGAATTAATTAATGTATGATCAATTTTCTGAATATTGTTTAACTTTAATTTTTGTTTTATGATTTATTCTGTTTCTTTGACTTACAATCTACTTATAAGATGTGGAATGATATTTTCTCCTAGTATGAGGAATTTTTAAAAGTGTAGTTACATTTTCCATTGACTTTATGTTAGTTCTTCCTTGTCTTTTACATACACATATATATTACAAAAATTTATACAGCCTGATCTCGCTGGCCTATTTCCATGTTATAGACAAACAGCCATAGAAGCACAACTTACTCTGACCAGTTTCTCAGGTGTGGGTGGCAGGTTCACATCTAAAATCCGTTAATAAACATTGCCTCTCAAATTCTACCTCCTTAGGGAGCCCAGGTTTTCTCATTTCCAAGGCAAAACCAAGATAACAAAGTCAGAGGATTTCTATGACTCTCTGAGACTTGGAATATTATGCCGCACCAGCCATAGGGGAGCTTCCAGTAAGCTTCCTAAGGTCAGGAGTGTGCAGACAGGGACGGTGGTGGAAAGCAGATGGATAGGGGCTCGCCTCCCTTGCTAGGAGCAGTGGTCTTCGTATTTCATCTTTGAATTTAATCTTTGAGAAGAGCAGCAAACCCTGATCCATTTTGCTTTCTTTTCTTTTTATTGCAGACATCAGAAATCTATTTCTCACAGCGCTACAGGCTGAGCAGCTCAAGATCAAGGCCCTGGTGGCTCGCTGCTCAGGGAAGTCTCACCGTCTTCCAAAGCAGGGTCTCTGTAGAAAACTCGTTTCTTTTTTCCTTAATAGCTATTATTTATATTCACCATTAGTCATTACCCATTTTATGCAAGAGATATAAAATCTAAATTGCTCACAGCAGGTTTATGTTCTGGCTGCTGCTCCCAGGACCCTCGCCAGCGACCAGCCTCCTCTCCAGTCTCTCCCTATCCAGCCCCGCAGCACAGGGCAGCCTCCACCTAGCAACCGCCTGTCTTTTACAGAATAACTTGGATTACATTCGTTTACTTCCTGCAGCCTTCCAGTGTCTTCCCTTGACTTAGAACAAAATTAAAACTTCATACCATGCCGTACGCGTTCCCCTACAGCTCACCACTTGTGCTCCATTTCGCGCTATGCTCTTGCTTCCTCTTGCTCACCAAGGGGATATCCTCCCATCGCCCTACTCCTCGTTCTGTGCATGCATCCAGCGTGCTCCTTCTTCAGGGCCAGGCTCCAGGGCCTTTCCCTGCTTTCTGCGCCTACTTATTTCTCAGCCGAAAGTGCCCTTCTAGGAGGCATTCTTGGCTTCTACGCATAATGTGCTCACCCTGTTACCCATTTCCCACCAACCTCTAATGTTCTGCCGTGTACTTTTTTAAAAAACTGTTCATTATCTAGTTCTGCCTAGAATAGACTTCGCGAGGCAGGTAACTTACTGACCCGTCATCCAGGAGACCCAGAGCCTAATTTCAGCATATTTTAGAAACTAAAAAGTATTTTAATGAATTATTGGGGTGATGTCTGTGCCCAGACCCCTCATAGGTTTTACTCTGTTGGCCCCAAGACAACCTCTGGAAGGAATACATAGAAGATAATATTCAAGACACATTGAAAAAACACTATGAGGATTCAAAGAGATAACATCCAAACATCTTTGAAGAAAGATACTATAATACTTAAGGCTTCTCTGATATGGCTAAATAAAAATAGCATGAAATTAAATGAAAAATTGGTAAACAGAAGAAATGTCGGTTTTCTTTGTTATTTTGGTTTTAGAATATTAGCTAAACATGGTTGTATTTCTGCATTAGCTTCGTCCACGCTAGCTTAATTTTCATTCACTAGTCAACCAAATTGACAAGAATTATCAGTAAATAAAGAAGAAGGAGCAGTGAGATATAAATTTTCCCATCCCGCTCTCACTTGCCCGTTGAAGCATCTGTAAAGCCTCTGCGGGTGGTTGGAATGTTAATACTTAGGCAGGCAGGCTGGGAAGCAAACACTGGCTGTATCTAAGGCCAGCATTTTCCCGGAGAATGTGTCTCCCGGGGTGCACCTTTCTGGTGTTCTGACTTTTAAACCCCATCCATATTAAGCACAAATCAGACCACTTTCCACAAACCACTTAATGCTATTTTAAATCCACAAGTAAATCATTTTAACTAAACTCTTTGATATAGTTCTGCTCTCAAAACTTTCCCTGTCTGGTTTTAAACACTATTATAAAATTGTTTTAAAAATTTAGAAGGTGGCAGACCGCATCAGAGCTGTTATATCTGCATCAATCATTTGTGTGGGATAGAACTGTGTTCTCCCCCCATACTGAGGTTGATGCTTAAATTTCTATGTGATTATCGTGGTGTGTGTGCTGGGAGGGGGTATGGACAGCGAGGCAATATGTACGCACCTGTGCACCTGGATTTCACTCAGTGATTTCCAACTTCCTTTCTCTTGAGGTTGGTTAGGGGTCCTGATGTTCATAGTAACATACTTTTTGTAGCAGACAGGCTGTGAAAGGCAGGCTTTCTGGATTTTTCAGGATTCTACCTCACTATAAGAACTTCCGTCATGCACAGTTGTTAGGGGCAGGCTTCTGTCAGGCCTATGTGTGAAGGGAAAAGCTTACTCTGATCCTCTGGGCTATTTCTGTGCATATGAGCAGTAGTGACAGCAGCAGCAGCAGCACTGCACAGTACCAGCCTCATCCTTGTGCAGTGAATTTTGTGCAGTGGGATCCCTAAGCTGCCACATGCTTTGCAGCTCCTCAGGATTTATGCAAAGCCAGGGGAGGTATATGGGACAACAGCAATGGCACTTTTCTTGCCCTATTCAGGCCTCTTAGACATAGCTTTGTTATAGGCAGTCCTTCCTTCCTTCAAGGGTCCTCCAGATTAGACTGCCATTTGAATTTGTCCGTTACTTTTAAAAGTTGCAGACTTGTATGTGCAATTCTTTTTAAGCAATGACTTTTCTGGAGGCAAGATGGAAAAGACAGGAGTCAAGAGCTCTCTAATTCTTTCAATCATCTGTACAACTTTGTGGAATTCAGGGACACAGTCTTGATCTGAAGATGACGGCACAATGATCTTTTCTTCAGATGGCCCCCTCATAAAATTCACACCTGGATCTTGTTAGGAACAGAGACACCCACACCACTTCACCTGGAATACCTGCTGCAGCAAGTCTAGGTGGAGCTCCAGTGCACAAGAGACGATCCTGCGTAGGGAGGCTTAGGAAACACAGCTGTTGTACTTTGCTTTAGGGTGGAATGGACAGAATTTCACTTCGCATGCTCTACCAATGAACTCTAATTATGTAGGTCATTCGTAACTTGTGTCTGATTCTTTTGTTTGTATGAAACTAGTCTTAGTTAGGCTTTCCCAAATACTGAATGTTAATTGTACACTTATATCTGACAAGGAGAGAGCAAGAATGTCCTAGGACAAAGAATAAAAGCCAAAATAATAAAGCAAAGAGGCCGGTTCCCCAAGACCGAAGGTGACAGTTGTCTAGGGAAGGCTACTATAGAGAACCCGGCACCATGCTCAGCAGACCCAGCTTGCGTGGGCTGCTCCCACTTGTTTTGCCCTCCTTCCCGTCCTGCTGCCTTCCCACATTGCTCTTGCTAACCTTCCTCCCCCAAGTGGATAGGCATTCGCACAGAGCCCTGGACGGGACTCTAATCCTCTCCATGCATCTTCCTTCCCATTTCTGCTGAATGAAACCCTTTTCCCCAAGTGATATTCTTATGTTTCTCTTACTCTTACTCTTTGGTGTTTGAAGTCAAATTTTAAGTAAATTTAAAATTTACTCCATGGAATGTTTGATCATGAAGTTCTCCTGCTCACTGGGTTAGAGACCTGGAACATGGTAGAGGGGAAGAGGGTGCCACTGTCCTCTGGGGCCTGGCACCCTGCCAAGTGGACCCCACCGCTGGCTTCCATTGAGACCCCACTAAAGAAAGGTATGAGAGAGAGTCAAAAGGAAGAGTGACAGATGCAATGAGAGGGGGAGGAGAGGAAGACAAGGCATGGACAATGAGCTCGTCAGTTTCATATCTGTTCAGGACTCTTTGTCACCAGGGAATGACAGGATTTCTGAGCTGCTGCACAGCTCTGCTCTTCCCCTCTTCTGCAGTTCAAGACCATGCTGTTTCTGAAGGAAATGATGACACAGGGATCAAAAATTCTTTTCTAAAAGCCTTGGTGAAATACTTTCCACTGACCATTGATGTTATAGATATTAGTCTTCCTCACTCACTCTGGAGCAGGACGTATCTGTATAATTCTAGTACATCATGATTTCCTGTTTCAAGCTTAGGCAGCAGTGGCTCCCAAAGGCCTTGGGAAGCTGAGAGATCATTCATCTGAATGTCCTTATTTTACACAAAGCAACATTGAGGACAGAGTGGTGGAATTCTTTGCCGGAATCGTGGACCTGGCTCTCCTAATTTTCAGCCAAGTTCTTTCCAGAATGTCACCCTGCCCTTGAATAATGAGAATCAGGTTTATTTTCCATGAGAATAAAGGAGGTTAGAGTTAGAAAGGAGCTTTCTGGATGAAGAGTGTCATTATGCTTATGTGCAGGAATGTTAGTAAAAATGGAAAGGAAAAAAAATCCTGCATAGAATAAAAGAAGTTATTCCTGGAAATTGACTGAAAGGAAAGAAATCATAAAAAAGCTTGAATGACAGGCAAATGAATAATGTGATGAGATAAATCAAGTTTTGGCTCTTCTTAGATCAAAAGGAAGAGTGCAAGGAATGAAAGACGATGTCTGGATTTAACATTCACTTGGGAGTCATTTAGAACTTGAGATAAAAAGTTCTGTAGAAATAATAAATGTGTGTCACTTACATTTATAGGGCCTAAGATTCTTGCATTGTCACAGATGTTATTAAAACAGCTATTCATTTTTCATGTAATGAAACAAAGCATACATCCTATATCGCTGGCAAAATTGCACCCTCAAATACCCCCACGTATTTTCCTTTGAAAGCAAAAAGTGAAATTGTACCAAAGATGGGCAATATAAAATAAATTTAATTAGGAAACAAATCTTTCAGTTTTCATTTGTCAGCTTTCAGAATTACCAAGATTCTATAAAATGAGCTTCCAAAGAGGTTCGTTCACTTTGTGAGCTAAGAGTCATCCTCTGTAAGTGGACAGCAGGTTCTTTCTGTGTTCTTTCCACTCATGGTTTTCAAGTACAGAGGTGCAGGTGTGTAAACTTTGTATGTGATTCTCCACTGTTGTCTCAGAATGAACGGTAGCTTTTTATAAGCAAAGCGATTTTGTGGCATCAGACAGCAAAGTAAATAAGTATTAATCACTTTTGGTATATTCAAAACTGAAGCAACGGTGATTGCTTAAACTAGAAAAGAATAAATTTCATTATTCAAAGATGTGCAGTACATCACAAAATATGAACGATATTAAGGTGTCAAAGTGCCTAAGATAAAAATTTCTTCTTTCTTTCCTCAGTACTGGGGGTTGAACTCAGAACCTCATGCTTGCCAGGCAGGCGCTTATTCTGCTAAACTATCTCCTCAGCCCCAGATATGTTTGATTCTATGAGATTCCCATATTCCCAAAACATTTCTGTATAGGGTTGGGTTTTTTCCATTTTTTTAAACTACTTTATGTTTGAGTCATTAAGTTTTAGCCAAGTAATAAAAATTTTATTGCTGCATGTAGCTATTCCAGTGAATAATTTATATTTACTGAGTGTTTACATGATAGAATACTCAGAATCTATGCAATTTATTTTGAAATAATTATTTTATTATCCAATTTTATAACCAAAGAGATACTGAGACTGACAGAAAGCAATTGCAAAAATCCACATATACACTAAATACTTGCAATTAAATCTTGTGGATTCAGAGCCTGTTTTTTTTTTAAAAACAACAATTAAGTGCATTTTAACTAGTACATAAAACAAACTTACACATATCAACAGGTACCATAGCATGTGACATTTCAATGTGTACATACACTGTGCATTGTTTAAATCAAGTTAATCATATGTATTGCTGGAACATCTGTAACTTATGGAAAAATATCAGAATTCTTCCTTCTAGCCCTTCAAATTCAAGTTCACCATTGTTCTCTTAGCTACACTTACACTTTTAGTAAGAAACGCCAGCCCAATTCTTGTCCATATAACTCTTCTTGATGGAATATCATCCATTTTAAGTAAGAGCATTATACTTCGGCATACCCTTCACCTGCAGTGTATTTTATTTTATTTTTGTTTTTCCTCAGTATGTGTTTGAAATACATGACTATTTTCACTGTAGGTATTCGCTGCTTGCATGAGCACGTGTGTAACAGAATGATTTATAAGAGTTGGGTGTGCAAGCAGCTGTGTGTCCACTAACAGCTAAGCAGATAACAACATGGCAGCTATTCACAGTGGAGTACTGCTAGGCACCAAGGAAGGATAGATGCGAGGCATTTGCAGGAAAATGGATAAACCTTGGAACCATGCTATTATGTGAAATAAGTCAGCACACAAGTTTAACCTTGAGTTTAGAATTGTTCACATGTATTTGTTGCTTTGTAACAAGCTACCCCAAAGTCATAGAACAAGCGCTCTCTGTTACCCAGGAGCTCTCTGAGTAGACAGGGCTGATGCCTGCGCCACCCCTCATGCATCTGGGGAACTCCAGGCTGAGCCAGTGACTTTTTTTTTTCTCTCTTGATTTATTTCTTTCACCTCAGTTTTCCAACACAAAGCTGGCTTAGCTCTATTCCACAGATTCTGTCACTTTTTATAGAGTAGCAATGTGCTCACCAAACATGAGCAATTAGTCACAT
The DNA here is from genome assembly GCA_004027165.1 of Ctenomys sociabilis. Taxonomy (NCBI): domain Eukaryota; kingdom Metazoa; phylum Chordata; class Mammalia; order Rodentia; family Ctenomyidae; genus Ctenomys; species Ctenomys sociabilis. Next base: position 43,885 of record PVKA01005673.1, on the reverse strand, counting down.
ATGCAGGGGAAGAAGCAGCAATCTTGCCAGGGTTCCTAGCTATAGCCTCACAACTGGTTCTGCACCAATTTTTCTGCAGTTTTTGGAGGAAGCAAACCGAATCAGAGACCAACCTAGCTTCAGAATGGGCAATGGGCAGGCAGGAGGAACTGCTAAGACACATGGCAAAGGAGTGGGCATGGAGGCAGAGAATCTGTGGTCACCTCTGCAAATAACTTGCCACAAGGCTGGAGGAATTTTTTCAGAGAACTTAAAAACCTTAATTAGAGTTAGAAGAAAAGCAAACAGACAAACAAAAACTAGGGAAGCCAGAGGAGAGAAAGAGATGCATGATTACCTAGAATGCTGAAGATTATAAAAGTGTTAGCATTGAAAATCCATGTCTTAGGCAAGGTGGGATGGTTAGAGAGCCTGGAAAACCAGGAGGGCTTTGGAATCTTAGTTCCACATTCTTCTCAGTACACTAAAGTTGGCTTTGCTACTGGATCCATCTTAGTGAAAAAGGAGCAACTTCAGTCTGCCCTAGTATGTTCATCCTCCAGAAGCATATTTACTGATAGGCTGCTGGTTTTACAAATAGGCATGAAGCATCTTCTATAACACTGTGTATCATAAGATAAGCCTATGTTTCCATTCCTCAAGCATTACATGTATTCAAGTGCTTTGGTTTCTGAATGCTACTACTTTCTGATTCGTGCCCATTCTCTCTCTCACTCTCTCTCTCTCCTTGAAATGCCCTTTTGTTTCTCTCTACCAAAATCATGCAATTTTAGCTCCTGGTTACCTTTTGTGTGGTGCTAAAGAATTAGTCGCCATCAGTCACCATTTCCTCCGTGACCCTGTGTCCCAGCATACTTGATGCACACTGCGATCACAGTAGACGCCATGTAGGTAACCTGGGCAAGTGACCCAATTACCTCACCAGGCTGTTATTTTGCCCTGTACCCTTTGCTTAGCTCAAGGCTCCATTATGTTAATAACCCCCATTCATTTCCTCTGTTGTTATTTTTTAATAAATGAGTAAACAAACATTTTTCTAGTAGCCTACAACAAAGTGGATAGTTTGTCTTCCTTCATGAAAAACCAGTTTTTTTTTTAGCTAGGCTATGAATTTGATACAATTTTATCTGTTCTCCAGCATACCTCCTGCCTCTGGCAATGCAGTTTCCTCTTCTAATTCACTACTTTTTAATTGGCTATGGGTTCCAAAGCTCAGAAACTAATTTCAGTAATATTGTTTCTTGCCCAACATAATACGCACTCTTCGTCTGGACCTGAGGTCTTTGGTTTGCATTCTTGTGTTCCTGTGTTTGTATATGTACTTGGCGCTGCCAATTGAGGTTTAAAGTCCCCCACAGATTCCAGAAGAACAACACAATACAGCAGGTGCTCAGTCTATGTTACAGCTGATCTCTTCTGGTTCATGTCGAGTCCATACTCCCCTTTGCCCTCATTCTCTTCTCAGAGTGTTTTCCCTATAGGAAGTTTTTCCTGACCTAGTCCTCCCCTTTCTGTCAGACCTCTGCTGACTTCTACAATAGCACCTGTTATTTTACATTGTCATAAAATATTTGCCACTTCATTACTGAGCCAGGTACCTACTCATGGTACCTGGCTCATGGTAGGTATCCTAGTGTTGTATGTCCAATAGTAGAGTAACTATGGATAATGATAGCAAAGTGCATTTTAAGAAGCTGCAAGGACTTTGAAGATGTTCAGCGTATAGAAGTGATTGATTTTTGTGGATCTGGCTTTGTTCACCCTGACTTGCATGCCGCACAGGATGCAGATGAATCAAAACTTTTATTTCATTAATATAAATGCTTCTATGATCATTATCTATCAGCTAAATGTAAATGCAACGCTTTAGAGGAACGTGTTCTGTAAAGTGAAAGCGTCTTTTGGACCATCTCTTGGCGTGGGCTACTTATACAGTGGCTCTTCCATATTCAGAGCAGCCTGTGGCTTTCCAAGAAGCTGGCAAATGCATGCGATTGAGGCAGTTGGCTGGCGAAAAGGGGACATGACTGGTCACCGGCTTGCTAAGTCTCTCCAATTTGCTCCACCTAAATTTGCAATTAAACGTTATATATCTTTTTAGGATTTAGGTCTAAAGCAAGAGTGGGATGCATTTCCCGTGCTTCTTGTTTCAAAGTTGAAAAGATATTGACAAAACATCTAAAAAGACTATGAAAGACATGGAGCTCTACCCCAACTTGTAATGAGGGATAGGAATTGTATTGACGGAAGAAAAGACAGTGTTATTTATTTATTTATTTATTTATTTATTTATTTATTTACTTACTTATATTTGGTGCCAGGATTGAACTCAGGACATTGTGCTTTCCAGGCAGACACTTAACTTGCTGAGCTACCAGCATCTAATGAGCAAAATGAAAGCAGCACAGCATGCTCCTGTCAGTGTAGACTTTCACAAGAATCAAGTGTAGGATGAGAGTGGAGGTTTGAATTGACCTGGGGATGAGTATGAAGAACCCAGGACCTGAGTGATGGTAATGAAGCAAACAGTAAACACAAGAGGTAGAGGAGCATGGAAAGGTAGCACTGATGGAAACGTAGCAGGAAAGGCTAGTGACAAAACATGTGTCCTTCAAACAGACCTCATACTGTTTCAGAGAGAATGCAAATGCCTGAAAAGGACAAGAGCATCATGAGGTGATGCTTCCAAGGGCAGGGATGATCCATTCTAGCCTTGGCACACACCACTCAGCTATGCATCTCTTGCGGTCCAAAGAGACAGAACTTCTTAGGTGCACTGGATAAATTACACCTTTGGACCCCCATCTTTGCTCCTGTGGCTGGCTGGGCTTGGACTTCACCCTGAGCTCCTGAGATGCTTCCACACAGTGAGGGCCATGTGTATCATCACCCGTTTAACTACTGCATGGCAATAACTACATCAGATGGTTACATCATCTCTCTCAGATGAGTGACAGCTATTCACCTCCTGCTTGCTAAACAATTATAAGACAAATAATGATGGAAAAGCAAACTAGTTATATGGGTGCATTCTATTCTTTACAGAGAAAAACATAATTGGACAACTATTATTTTGATCAGGAAATTTTGAGTTGTTTCAGAAATGGTGGCAAGTGGGAGAAAGAAAATTCACTGAAATATATGACCACCAACTAGGAGTTCAAGTAACAGAACCTCTGGTTAAAGGCTGAGATTTGAATGCCATTAACTTGCAGATTATGAGACACACATATAGTAATAAGTACAAACCAAGTTTAGGGAAATGCCCACATTTCCTGAAGGATACATGAAAAACGCAGAAGAAAGAAGGAAATTGAGCCTGTAGAATAAGACAGGTGGAAAAAACACAGTTTTCAGAGGACAAAAAATGAAATGAAGCATAAGGAGGTCAAACAGTGAAAAAAAATTATTAGTATTCATCAAGCATCTTAGAGTTAATAGAGAGCATTAAAAAAAACACTAGCAAAAGGTATCAATCAAATGTATCCTACTATATATTTTATTTATCCCAAGATAAGTCATTCACCATGAGTTAGCTAATCATTGTTGGTCACAGTTTGACATTTCTTTCCTCTACATCACCAGCAATCTGAACAGTATCACTAAATTTAATACAATTAAGATACATGAATTCATTCTCTAATTGTGACTTTGGACAAGATGTGGAACAATGACATCTCCAAGTTTAAAGGCCGTACTCTCACCCCCTGTAACAATCCCTCCACTTGTCACTTGCTGACTTTATTTTGTCAGGTATAAGTTCACATTTCTATAATGACACACTCCAGACTTCCAGACCTAGCAAACTAAAAAATAAGCTTATGAGGAAGATGTCTTTATTCTTCATATGTGTGACCTACAAGATTTTCATTCATAATTTCTTTATAAAGGAAAAATATTTTAAATGGTAGGAAGTGCTAATAACCAATAAGAGTAATTAGCATGTGTACATTTGTAGTGCCCTATAGGCTGTACTTAAAAGTTTTCTTTTAAAATGTTAATATATTTGTTGATACTTCAGTAGTTGCAAATGAGTCCTCACCAGCTTATCTCCTGATTCTATCATTTTGCCTAATTTTGATTTCACGCATGGGTAAACTCTGAACAATCTCTGACTTGGAGCACATCATGTACTAATTTTGCTCTGACAACTTTGTAATAGGAACTTGAACAGTTACTACATTTTTCTTGTTAAAATCAAGAGGAGAAACATTCCAAGTGTTCACAGCTTTCTAACCTTGCCTCGATGAGGTGAAATTTGGCACAGCTATTTCCTTTTACTTGGAAATCTCATTTTTAATAACACTATGCCTCACTCAGTGCTGCGTGTTTCATCTGCAAACTCACTCACCTCTGGAAAGCCTAGCCATACTGCTGGAAATCCTGCTTTGCTCCCTTCAATGAAGAGTTGAAACACAGTCTTTCTGTAAGTACTTATGCTGTCCCTAGCAGGGGCTGTGCCTGCTACAGGGGAAATGGAGGCAATAATTAGACCAAACCTTTTCAGTTTGGGAGAACTTTCTATTACAATGGCTTCTACAAGAGCAGCGCTTTACCTGCACTTGGCAACTTCCATAAACTAGTGAATACTGTTTCCAGGTTATCTGCAAGTGTTCACAGAGAGCTTTAACTTACAGACAGTGAATGCAATAATTAAATTCATGAAGTAAATTTATAAAAACACATTTACCAAGTTACAGAATCTATTTTTGATTTTACTTTGATAAATAGAATTGAAAAATGAGGAATTATCTGCTTCTTATGCATTAAACAATTAGCTCTGAGAAGACAATAAATAAATCTTACTTTAAAAATAATTTAAGTGTATATTAGGGTACTTAAGTATAGGAGCAGCAAGTTCTAGAACAAGTGGTCACAGAGAATAGCTTACAGTGAGAGCTCATCAGAAACCAGGTATTGTAGTAGGCCATTTTATGAAGTTCAGTTCTGCGTGCAGTGAAGGAAAGCATAGTACTGTAAAGTATCATCAGTACTAAGCCTTAGGTGAAGACAACATTCGATTTTAAGCAAATTAGAAACACAGAGAAGCTGATATTTCCTTTGAGGAGAGTAGGCAGGTGACAGCAAGCATCAAGTGAAGGAAGCCTTCCTCATGCTTTCATCTTACCTGTTGCCTTTGGACCAGAATTTGCTGGTGTTATTTTCTTTCTCATCAAGGAATCCATGATATCCTTATGTAAATTGTTAACATACTTTACCCTCTGTCTGACCCATATAAGTGTCCTTTACCATATCTGTGCCTAGAAGATTCATGTTATATTTCATAGGAAGACACACCACTTCACACTAGGCAATATGAACTAAAGAATGGTGCAGGCTTGCAGTAGCTGCACTACACAGAGAAGACACTGCATCTTGCACTGATTTGGGGAGCTTTTGTCATCCTAACTGCAACTAGAAAACTAGGTATTCTGTACTGGCTTAATTTGCAATTGAGGAAACTAACCCTCAGCAGTTACCCAAGTCACAAGGGTTACTTAAGGCAAAAGGATGGCCTGAGCTTGCCTGGCATCACTCTGCTGCTGAAAGAGTGAGGGAGGACTGGAGCACAGGAGTTGTTTGGCTTCAAACCTCAGCTATTATTACCATATCCCTGTCATGAAGATTCCGTGCAGCAGAATACCTGCTTTTCAACAAATGCCTCTAGAAAAGCTGCACAAGCTAAGACTAAACCATCAACATGGCAGAGACAATACATCCTTTGCAGCCAAAAGCAAACTGTGGCCTTTGAGATTTTCACTAAATCAAAGGACAGCTTTGGTTGCCCATTCCCAAGAGCACCTTGCATGCCTGCCTAGCAAAACACAACTCCAAGGGTCTTGTTGGCTTATGCAACTCCTCGAACAGGCATAAAAAATGTGAAGAGTTTATGGCTACAAACCACTGCCGAACAAGAGGGATTCATTCTGCAAGGTGACCACAAACATAGCGCTTACCCACTAGGTAAGAATTATGTAAGTCTGGCTTTCGTGTGTAGCCAAGAGTGGGTACTCTCAGCTACCTCCTACTGCTTTTTCTTATTTTCACTGTATACATCTCCCAGCTTCCACCCTTTCCAGTCTTGCAGGTCCTTTATGCCCTTCAGAGTTCTACTTCCAGCTCAAGACAAAACTCTCCCAGCTCCCTCTGACTGTGCACCTTGCCCAAGGCACCCACAGCAGCAAAACCTTTCACTTAAAACAGAAATTACAGCCAGGCATTGTGTACACACCCCCATCTCCTGGAATGTGGCTGGAGGAATTGCACCTGAGCAACTTCAAGAGACCTTGTTTTAAAATAAAGCCAGAAAGAGCCGGGGATCTAGGGATGTAGCTCAGTGTTACGGCTCTGGGCTCTGTCCCCCAGAACAACAAATAAAAATGCAAGCTCCTCAAAGGGGAGAGTCTTTAGGGAAATGCTTTTCTCACAACACTGACTGCATACTGAAACAGACCTTCAGTTCTCCGTTGTGTACCAAGTGTATTTTCAATGGAAGTTTATGAGGGAGGTGAGACCCCCAGGCTCCCGGAATGAGCACAACTGCAACACATGGCTCACACCAAAGATGCTGATCAGAAGGCTGTGCCTTGAGAATTGTGGGGCTCCGAACTCTTGTGCCACTGCCAGGTCCACAGCAAGCCACAGCCAAGTGGCCTGGAAGGTTGACTAGACCATGCCTGGAGTGGTGACTTTGGGGTTCAGGAAATGAGAGGATAATAGCCAGTGAATGGCTGTTTTAGATGCATGTGTAGGCATTAACAGAGGCGTGGGAAGGAGCTCGATAAGCTTGCAGCAGGTCGTTTCTAAAATGTTACAAAAAATCACTTACTTGAAGTTTGGGCATTTGGGCAGTGAAAGGAAGAAAAGAACATCTGGAGAGGAAAAACATGCAAAATAAGGCAATCTCTGACACTGCAATTTAAGACACAAGAATGTATAATAGAATCCTTTATAAAGTGAATTAATTTGCAGTTTAAATTACACATTATGTAATTATACATTACACTTTCCATATAGCAGAAAAAAACATGGGGCCTGTTGCTGTTTTGAGAGTGTAAGACTGAACTGTATTTGTTGAGAAGATAGGATGGCTATCCAGATCTGATCATAAGTATTTGCCTATGATATTATCTCAAACTGTTCATGGGAGCAAATACAGGAAATAATAGCAGCACCCTTTAGTAGGACACATCATAAGCCATTATAGTGTTTATATAGAATGGTGCTCCCATCCAGATAGGATGAAATCAAATATACTACTCTGGTCAAAGACACCTCAAATAATCGAGACAGCCTCTTAGCACACTACAAGTCCAGGTACTCTGAAAGCTCTGGGACATTTGGCATTTGCATCACACACCAACTGCACCTCATACCTAAGAAAATCTCAAGCAGAATAAACCAAGTCAGTTAACTTTAGTAGGTTTGGAAGGGAGATAAAGAGGATTCAGAGTTAATGTTTTCTAAACATAGCTTAGACATTAACAAAGTAGACTAATAAGAAACTTGCAGTCATTAAACTATCCCCGAGACCACTTTGCCTCCTCCTCGCCTGCCCACACCCCTGCTAGTAACTCATAGTTTTATTTCCTTCATGGCAGGTAGCCTGCAGATTTTGAGGAAAGTAAAAGCCCCTTGTGTAAAATACAAAGTTTCTGACAAATGGTAGATAAATTCTTATTTATTAAAAATAATTTCTATCTTAGCATGAGGTCAATAAACTTAATGAAAAAATTTCATGGTATAAACAATATTAAAATATTCTAATTATGACAATTCTTGCAATTCCCAGTGTATCCTGGATTACAGAACTGAAGACTTGCCTCCAGATATCTAAGCTAAACTTCTGTTTTTTTAAATCTAAATATGTATCTCCTTGGTTTCTAAAATTAGGCCAATGTAAAATGGAGTTAATGAATGCTTTAGGAATTGTACTTTCAACCAGTTTTAAGACCTGAACTAAAAGGTGAATGGTATTACATGTATATCAATATGTTGAAATGGATTACAGTTCTTAGGTAGTTTAGTTGATTTGTGGTGCTTTTCCTCAGTATTACCACAAAAAAAATATATGAACATGTCATAAAAATAACCTTTTTGGGGGCCAGGAAGATGGCTCAGTGGAATAAGCGCTTCCCTGGCAAGTACAAGGGTCTGAGTTCAATCCCTGGTTCTGAAAAAAAAAAACCAAAAACACAACTTTCTATTAAATTTAGTATATAAATGTAAATTTAGTATGTAAATTTAGTAGTCTAGATTATAATGCATAAATCTATATTTTAACATATAAATAAATATACACATATGTAGTCAGGCTGACTATAATTACACATACAAGTGCTTATTCCATGATGGAGAGTATGGCATAGACTTTTACTTAAAGAAAGATCTAAGTGATGTTAGTAAAGGACATTCTGCTACTCTGGCTTAATTGCTATGGAAGACTTGTGGAAGGATAAAGAAGTACAAATACTACAAAAAGAATTTAAAGCTAGACCTTGGGGCTCCTAAATTCCAGGTTCAAGAATGTTCTTGCACTTACAGAGAATACAAGCACACCATATGATTTCTAGTACTGTCTGAAAAGTGTTATTGAGCATGCAAAATATGAGAAACCATTTTAATATTTAAACTTGTGTGTCTGAGTTACTTCATGTAACACTACAGTTCAGGCTGCATCCATTTCTTATATGTGATTCAAGTGTATCCTTTTATGGTCCGGCAGTACTCACTGTGTTTAACCATGCCATTTTTTTAAATCCATTAGTCTGTTGATGGATATATAGGCTGTCTCCAAGATGTAGGTATGAATTGCACTACTCTTAACGTGGGTAAGCATACATCACTGTGATATATCTTTAAGTCTTTAGGGGAAGATACGTAGTAGGGGAATAGCTGGGTCGAAAGGAATTTCTACTTTTAGGTTTTTGAGGAATCTCTACACTATTTTCCATAATAGTTATATCAGTTTACAGTCTTATCAAAATGAAAAAGTATTCCTTTCCTCCCACAGCCTCACCAGCATTTGTTATTTGTTAATTTTTGATGGTAGCCATTCTTCTTGGAGTGAGACGGAATCTCAGTGTTGTTTTAATTTGAATTTTCTGTATGACCAACAGTGTTGGACACTTTTATGTGTTTATTACCACTTGTATATCTTCCTCTGAGATGTACCTACTCATTTTGCCTGCCCCCATCTAACTGGGCCTTTAAATTTGGAGGCATCTTATTTTTTTGAGTTCTTTATACATTCTAGATATTAGTCCTCTGTTCTAGTTGGCAAAATGTTTTTTCCATTCTGTTTTCTTTTTCCTAACTCTGTTGTGCAGAAGGTTTTATTTTTATTCTTTTATTTAATGTGATGCTTTGTTTGGAAAGCATTTGCCTGCCCCTCTGTCTTCAACAGTATTACCTATTTCTGTCTTCCAGCAGATTGTTGCTGCAATAATGTTTACATTTTTTATCCATTTTGACTTCAGTTTAGTGCAGAATGAGAGATTTTTTTTTTTTTTGGCAAAACCGGGGATTGAACTCAGAACCTTGAGCTTGCCAGGGAAGCACTTGTTTCAGGGAGAGATATTCTTGACTCCTACTGCATATTCTTTTAACACCTTGTGTTTCTCTTTTGTTGCCATTTGATTAACTGTATACTAGTATGTATAAACTCACCAATGTTCCAACTGGTCTATTAGAGTATAGATGATGCTCATTTTCTTATTAATGTATCTATCATATATTAATGTTCAATAAGTTATGGTTGATGATGCATTGCTACATGATAGATTAAAAATTGAAAGTCTATTGGTTCTAAGTCAATAGCATAAAATTATCACTCTCATGTATGGTTTCAGGAAATAAATTTAGATGAGGAATATCTCCTCCTCTTTGTAGTGACAGTCCTGTAGCCTGGACCCGATCCTCTCTCTGATATCCAGTGTTGTTATGCCACAGTGGATATTTGTCATGAAAGGGAAGCAAACTATAAGATGAACTCATAAAATTCATAAATAATCCTAGGGTCTCTTGACTTTTGAAGAGAATTGTAGAAAAGAGGCAATGACTCTCTTGGGGATTGTACTCAGGGCATTCCTGGGATACAGTCTGGGTTCCCCAAGTGCCCATCTCTGCTCATTGTTCACTGAGCTGACCCTGGATCTGGCCTGTCCTATCTTTATTTTTTCTAGTAAAATAAAAATACTATTTAAACTTAACTAATGGTTCTTTTCAGATACAAGGGAAAGAATGATAGTTCAGAGAGCATATTACATTTCAGATAGGTTTTGCTACTTGAGTGAACAGTAGAGGTTAAAGGAAAAACACAGGAGGATGCAGCCAATAGTGCAGCCCCTAAGGAAAAATCAGCATCTGCTTTGTTCATGATGGCAGAGGGCTCTAAGGAAATCACCTCTTCTTTAGAGTCACTTATGTGACTGTCTGCCTGATTCTCAGGCTATCTGACTACAAAGGTAGCAGATAAACTGAACAGGTTTTTCGCTATAAATTAAAGATATTGAAGACAAATTGTTGAATTGAGGTATCAAAGGGAATTGTGTGAGGATAGCCAGTTGACCAAGTAACACTATGTAACCAATCCCTGCAAGAGAAAATGTGGTATTTTAAGAGTAATTATAGGAAGTTCTAGCCAAATTACTATTTCCCGATAATGGGATTATTATTTTTACAGTTTGGTAGTTTAAACGTGTTTATAGTATGTTCTAACTTTTCTAAAAAGCAATACGTTTTTAAATTCATAATATGAACATATGTTTCAATATGAGTTTTCTCATTAGAAATTATAAAGTACATTAGGGGAAGAAAAAACAATCTGTAAGCCATATAATGTACAGCAAACTACTCTTAATCTCATTTGCAATTCATAAGAGCAACTGTAATTTTCCACAGGTAGAGAAAAATGACTTATATTTGTAAACAGTACCTTGAAGGGTTTTGTTTTTAATTAAAAGCCCAGTGACTAATTGATTACATCTTCCGAATCAAAGACTGATAGAAACTCAGGGTCAGGGGAATCATTTACCATGAACAGCGAGATGAAGGATTGGTGTCACTCTGTCTAGGATGCTTCATTTGAAAAAGATTAGACACTGGTAGCATCAACAATGCATTAGCGTTCAGCACTTGTGCGCATGCTCTAAAAGTGCAGCAATCCATTTGTTATTGAGTTATAGGATATTTAAAGCTCTGTTCTTCACTGGAATATGGCTATTCCCAAAGGATCAATATAAATCCAAAGCAAATTTGTAAACCAAAATGTCTCTATAACAGCATTTGGCTGTATGGGTATCCTAACAAGATTAGGGTAAGGAGGGTAAGAGAGACAGAAGCAAAAGACAGGAATCCATTAGCTTTCCTATGAGGACTCTAAATACCAATGTTACTAGTAAATTACATCAGGTTCTGGGGCACAGAAAGGTAAAGGTTAGATCCATCTTGTTTCCACTGAATTGATTTTTGGGAGATTCTACTACCAACTTCAGTTAACTCATCAGTTGGCTCCTAACTTTATTTATTTTTTATTTTTTATTTTTTTGTCTTTTTGAGACAGGGTCTCACTATGCAGTTCAGGCTGGCCTTAAGCTCACTTTGTAGCTCAGGCTGGTCTCAAACTCACAACAATCCTCCTGCCTCAGCCTCCCAAGTGCTGGGATTACAGGAATGCACCACCACGCCCGGCGGCTCCTAACTTTAGACAATGAGAAAGTTTTAAGGACAGACAATGAAATATTGATGAGCAGCATTAAAAAGGGACAGAAAAAAATGAAAGATATAAATTAGCAAAACGACTTTTGTGATCCAGAGGCATGGCATATGCATATTCTCAAGCAGTGTTCAGAATTAAAGGTTCAATTCAGAGTTAAAGAGAAATTAATATCCTCAAAATCATTCCATTATTTAGTATCTCAATAACAAAAGAGGAATTGGTAGTATCCTTGTTTACCTCCTACAATGTTATTTTATTATCTTTCTTGCAGAGCTTTTTGCTTATGTATTGAGTAGCTTATATTTTCTGTAGTAAAAAGCCTTAGAAACCAATCTATGCTCTTACCAAATTTAAGTGTATAATTCATTATTGTTGATTAGAGCTGCAGTGCTGTACAGCAGATCTCTAGAGCCCATTTGTCTTATTCAACTGGAACTTTTGTCTATTGATTAATAACTTTCCTTCAGTTCTTTTTTGTATATATATATTTGGCGATTTTAAAATTTAATGCAAGTGAATTCATGAAGTGATTTTCTTTTACTGCCACAAAAGTAGTAATTTCTTAGCTATTTCCATTTTCTTAAAAGGTGTACAGTAATCTCCCACTCACTGTGGAGATTACATTCCAGACACCTCCTCAATAAGTGAAAAATCAGTGAAGTAGTGGAGTTATATTTAAATATTTATATTTATTTTATGGCTTTATAAACCATTCCCACATTCTTATAAACCATTCGTACACTTTCAAAAACACTTCTAATGCTCTTAACCATTTTTCAAACTCATAAACCTACGTAATTTTAACAACATCCTTACTTTATGACACTGCAAAATCAGGCGACACAGTGAAAAATCTGCAATAAATAATTTAGATTAACATTTTTCAAAAACCTTTGAAGCAGTGAGTGTGTGAAGGTCAAGCTGCGAAATAGCAAGGGTCTACCGTTGAGAAATGTATGTCCTAATGTGCTTCATTTCCCTCTGTGATAGTCATTATAAGTATTTGTAAACATTTTCACTTTACCTTTCTCTTAATATGGAGACTGTCCCTTTGCCGATTTAGAATTGGCTGTGGCTGTGTGGCTACTTGAGCTAAGGAAATACGATCAGAAGATGACCATGTGACTTCTGTGTGGGTGTTTAAAGTCCTGACTGCCTTGTCACATTCTTTCCACTTGCCACCCACACTGCTCGGTCATGAGTCTGCAAACAGTAACAAATGGAGCATTCAGGGGACCTTTAACGAACAGATCCAGGAGTAAAGGAGGAAAACCTTTTTGTGAGTTTTAAAAATCAAAACCTAGATGCTGCTTTCAGGTACATAGAACTGATGCTATCCTCACTAATACTGCTAGAGAAATTTCTTTCTTTTCTTCTTTCTTTTTTTGCTTAATTGTGTGTGTGTGTGTGTGTGTGTGTAGGTGTGTGTGTTTGTGACAGTCTTACAACATAGCCCAGATTAAATTCCTGCCTCCAGTCTTCCAGTATTGGGAGTGCCATACTGTATCTCCTGCTGAATAATTTCAGAATATGATTCAGTACTATATATCAGTATACATAACGGGTACAAGAAGCGTCCTGCATTGTCTTAGCTTATTCTAGTTCAGTCTAATATTACAAACTGTAATTTTGCAATACAGTATCTACTTTCTGTGTGGTAGAATACCTGTCATGATTCACTTTTTCTTATAGCGTCATGAAGCTAGGCAATCACATTTGCATTCCTCATAACTAGAGTAATAAAAATATGACAGAAGAGAGGGCAATCAGGATACTTCTTTCTCTGTTTGTAACTATTCTACTCCTTTTGAGATTGATCGAATGACACACTAAAACTAAAGATGACAGAGAAGTGACAGTTTCAAACTTGTATTTATGACATAACTTTAAGCCGACTATCAAATTATGCAATTAAAACAGAAAAGAATGCTTGACTGAACAGTTAAGAGGACAGCAGAGTTCAAATGATGTATCTATCAAAATGAAAGCAAGATCAAAATATCATTTTCTGCATGTCCCATGCATCAAATATTTTTGACACAGCTTTTTTTTTTTTATTATTTCCATGCTAATAACTTAGAGAAAATGTAAGGGACTATATTGTTATTTGGTTTTGTTTGGGTTTGTTGTTGAAATCCAACCTGATTCTCCCTTCAGGGTGCTGCAACAAATATTATTGTGATCAAAAGAGACACTGAATCTCTGCTGTCAATACAATAGCCCTGCCACCAAGCACTCAGCATTGTGTTCTTCCCCAAAGGAAGTAATTGTGCTTTAATTAACTGATACTTAAATATATAAATGTATTTAGTAGCTTCCATATTGCCAGTGAAGTCCATACCTTTGTGTAACCTGAGACTAAAACTGTATCTTCAAATCACAAACATTTAGAAGGTGTTAACACTCAAAACCTTGTCCTTGAGAGACACAGGACTACCTAAAAAGTACTAAAGGGCTTCAGGGCATAATAAAAGGTTTTGCCACTGGAAGAGTATCCCACTGCAAGTAACAATATAAAATGTCTTCTGTCCCCTGAAATTGTAGTAATGAAGAATTCAGAGTGTGAGCATAATTTTCCCTACTTCTTTTCTCCTTTTTAATTAAAATCTGCCATATTTGCACCAGAAAATATATTTCTACAGTCCTTATTGTAATTTTCTACAAATCCGACTTCATTATAAATGCCTTAATTTATCTCCCAGCAACTTGTAAAGTTGTAGCAGTTTTATAAACTTTGCTTTTGGACAAATCCAGTCTCCATATATGAAAAACTTGAGTGACTTACCTTTAAATTCATGGCTAGCATCATACTGTCACTGTGTGAGTGTCCATGAGAAGATTTGTGAAATTTGAGACTTAAGTAAGTCTCAGTTTTTGATGGAATCTTTTTGAGTCCTCACATCTTACTGTATATCTCTCCTTGATATGCATGTTCTTGGTAAAAATAGAACTGCAGTTCAGTTCACATAAAACCAACCCTTTCCATTATTATTTGGGTAGATACAGATAAGGGTGATCTTTTATTATACATTCAAGTTTTTGTATTAATTATATCAATTTTAATTAAATGCTATTAGTTAGATTTCACTGCACCTGCCAAAAATAGACATTTCTTTTGTTACCAGCAGAATTTGATGGAAACTATGTTAAGATACAAAGTTTTCTTCGTCTGTGAGTAAATCTAGGAGAAATTTTGTCAAATTTATAATGATTAATGCTATTTATTGATGCTATTTATTATCAGTAAAGCTACACATTTGCTGGCATCAGTCCAACTTTACTTATCTGTATTTAGACCGTATTTCAAAGTATCAGTTCTAAGAGTCAACATAGTTTGTGGCAGGGAGAGATTTAAAATATTTTTTACTAATCAATATTTAAAATAACCTGGTAGCCCTATAATGCAATAGAAGTGTCAAAGCTTCTATTACACTACAGTGCTTTATTTCACCTGCTTTTCAGACCTTGACTTGTTTAACACAGTGGAATGTCTGAGAGCCCCTGCTGCCTGCTGCTCAAAGGACTTGCGCAGTGTGTATATAGTCTTCAAAGCTGGCACCTCATTTTGGGCTCCTCTATGTCAGCTCATTTCTTTTGCATATAGTTTCTCAATTCTTGCCAAAAGCTGTATTCCTAAACATTTAGAGAACGATCTGCCTTTTATCCATCAGGTAAGCTTTTTCTCCTCCTAGATTGTTCAGATGTCACTTCTTCCATTCATTCAACAAATACATGAGTACTTGCTATTTGCCAGCTACACTATTTAGGGCTTTATAAGTTAACTGAATCATACTAACTTCTAGAAGGCAGGTATTAACGCAATTATAATTTGATAAAGACAGACAAGGACAGCCTACCTTTTATCTCATTTGTCTCACTCTCCAGGATTACCTAACTTCACCCACTATTAATGGCATCAGTTGTGTCCACTGGATACTACATCTCCATCAAGTATTTATATGACATGTTTCCTTCACTAGGTTTGTTTGTTTGCTTGTTTAATCTAGAAACTCTTTTCAATTGATCAAATTTCAGTAGAACCAAATGAATGTTATAGGTGCCTGTGGATTCAGAGTTAGAAGCCCTGATGAATGTGACACAATCCTGGTTGCTTCTAAAGATTTCAATCTAGAAATTCAGGTTAGCTTATTATCAAAATAGTTTAGATCTTTTGCAATTTCTGTCTTTATTCAAATCAACTTGTAAATCTAATGAAACAGGAAGAAAGAAAAAATATATATATATACTGATAAAGGAGAAAAACCCAAAACCTGGAGAGAGAAAAACATTTTGTGGGGGAATTTGAGAAATTAATAGAATATGCTCTCTCCCATAATAATATAGCAGCTTAACACACAGAGATTCCCAGCGCATAAATGTAAATATAAATGTAACAGAGCAGCTGAGGTCAGTTAAATGGAAAATAGGCTGTTTCTGTCTTGGTTATTCTCCCCAGAGTTCCAAGACTTGAAATGAAAAAAAAAAAAAACAAAAGAAAAGACTATGTCTCAAATAGTCTTTTGGTAAATGACTGATATTTTAAATGTATTGTAACCCTTTATTTTTTGGTGGAACTGGGGATTGAACTCAGGCCCTTGTGCTTGCCAGGGAAGCACTTATGCCACTGAGCCATCTCCCTTGCCCCTTAATATACTGTAATTTCAATTGAATTTTAATTAAATCTTATTATAATATATGATTTTTAAAATATGAATTTAGTGGAATTGGGAGATTTTTCCCTTCTTGAATATATGAGATGAAATTTTTATTTATAGAAAAAATTGGATGTCATCTTTAGACTACATTATAAGGAGGGAGAAACCTCACTTCCTTTAAGGGTTAGGTAAGTAGAATATATGCATAATTTATTCAGCAAACAAGTTTTCTATTTTAAAAGGCAGACAACATGTTTTACCTTGCTCAGAATGAAAGCAAAGGTATTAACTAAGAATAAAGCAAAGTTACCTCTATATTGATGTTATATAACTGCAATTTGTAAAGCACTCATAAACCAAGAGCAGGGATTTATCAAGTAACACAGAAAGTTCCCTGGTTATAAAATTGTCTTGCAAGAGTATGAGCATAGTGCATACATCTCTTAGTGATAAGTCTCTTGACTATCATATGTAATTAAAAAAAAAGAAGCAAATTTTGTTCTGAGCCTTGATCAGCCAAGTGTCAAAACCATTTTCTTTACTTAGCTCTTTCCAAGTAATGACCAAAATAGCTTTTCTAAGGGAGACAGAAGTATATCTATTACAATTGTACTTTAATATAATGGCAGTATAATAGCCATATTTTTATTACTTTAATTGTTTTTCATAGGCTCTTGCCATCTTGGGACAACATGTTTTTATGAAGATTTTTTATATTTGTAGTTAAGTTTGAATGTTTGAAGACAAGTAAAATACAAGAAATAAGCTTACTTTGAAGATAAAGCATTGATAAAGGCAAATGGAATGAAATACTGGGTAGCATCTGCTAAGGAACTCTTTGGGATAATAGTGCAAATTGACTTGCATGCCTTCAAAGCACATCACAAGTTGCAGGTGAGGAATCTCAGGTTTCCAGAGTCCTTTCCAGCTGGGAAACTTGGCCACTGAAATTGTATAACCAGTAGTACTTGGCAGAGGTTACCTTCAGGGGAGAAAAGAAGCAAACAAATACTAGATAAATGCTTGCTTTCTTGTTTTCTAAAGATTGGGATTTGTCTTATAAAAAGAAAGTAGATTCTAGACAAGAAGATTGTGTATGTATTAGCATCACTGGGCACCATTGCTTAAAAGCGTATTTAGAGGGCCAGGGAGAAAGCTGAGTAGCTTAAGTGCCTACCTGGCAATCACAAGGCCCTTAGTTCAATACCCAATAGAAAAAAAGAAAGAAGGAAAGGAAAGAAGGAAGGAAGGAAGGAAGGAAGGAAGGAAGGAAGGAAGGAAGGAAGGAAGGAAGGAAGGAAGGAAGGAAGGAAAGGCTCCAATTTAGATAAGGCTCCAAGATCTAAGTTCTAGCATCTCTTCATCTAGCTTAAGCACTGAATTGCTTTTTGACCTTAGGTAAGTAATTTCCCTGACTTTTTGTTTCTCTCCTACAAAATGCTCTTTCTTACTTATTTTTTTATTCTAGTTATCTTACTTATGTCTTCAAATTCTGCTTTAAGAAAAGAAATGCTAAACATGAGTAAGTCTCCTAGCCTAATACTATTTTTTCTAATTGTTTCTGAAAGTATTAAAGGAAATAGTACATCTAGTATGTACCACATAACAAGGCTGTCCTCAACATATGTGAATTCCCTTGTCCTGGGGCCACTTCCTCTATCTCAGGCTAGTCAAATATGCTCCACCATGTAAAAATCTCTCTGTGCTTGGCATAATAAATGCTACATGATTATTAGAATTAACATAATAGAATTTAAAAGCACCTGGAAATCTAAAGTTAGTGAAAAATCAGTACACTAACTGATGAAAGAAAATTTATCCAACTTATTAAGCCTCAGGTTTTTATTACCTATCCATGTAATGGGCATGTACTAAGAATTTACAGAGCTTTGCCAAAACTGAAGATAATATCCTACCTGTCAAAGTTATATTCTGAGATAAAAATGGCAGGTACCTTAAAATGTGTATACTTTTGAATATATCATGCAATTGTAAATTGTTTTCACATAATAGTGTATCCACATGTAGACTTCTGCTGGGGTTACAGGAAAGCCCTTTGTTTCCATTGCAACAGGCCACTGTGCAGTATAGCAGTGTGAAAGTCTTTGACATTTTCTGTGATTCTGATTTCTTGTAATCAATACAAAAGAGATGTAAAAGGCCAGTGCAAAAATAGCACAGTTTGTAGATTAAGTATTTTAACCATGCCTGCCTGTTATTTGGTTATAAAATTTTTACAGAATCATTTATATAAAACAGTAGTGACCCTCTGAGTCAATAATAAATTACTAGCTGCAATCTATCCAATAACAAGGAATTGATTCAAAGCCAGGGAGCATTTTAGACTTATCTATTGTGTTCAGCTGGGCTGCGTTAAAGAGAATTTGTAATTAGTTTGAATTTTAGCCAATACATCTTTATCATTTTGGAAACTGATATGAATGTTGTATTTTATGGTCTACCCACACAAGGTTGAGGAAATTGGCTACAATCCAACACAATAAGACACTTTAATGGGTCGAATGTGTTTTTTTTCTCTTCAAGAATAGCCATCTTGCATTAAAATGCTTCTTAAATATAGCTAAAATTTTCTACCTTAAAATTGTAAAATAAATATGCAAAAGTTTTAGTAAATGAAAAGCACTATTCAAAAGATGTTCTTTGTATTTTTCAAATAACATTTTTCATCTAGTATGAATTCTGTGCTTGCATTTGAAATTTGTGATCCTAGTACATTAACCATGTATGTGTGTTTTTAATCTCCTGTTAAAAAGGCAGTAAGCAAGGCAAGCAATTAAACCAAGGGGAAGTGCAGGGAATCAACAATAGGAAAATAATTTGGCAAGGATAAGTCAATAAATATCAGTTAGAACCATGAATGTAAATGATTGCAATTCATCAATCAAAAGAAACATATTGACAGAATGGATTAACAAACAATGTCAAACATTTTGCTGCCCACCAGAAACACATTTAATTCATACAAAATGTTGTAGACTGAGAATCAAAGAGTGGAAAGCAATATTCCAAGTGAGACAAACCCACAAAAGGTAGGCATTGCTATTCTATTTGCAGAGTGAATTTTAAAACAAGGCTGATCAAAAGAGACAAAATGTCACTGCCTACTTGTTAAGGCAGACTATAAGAAGAGATAACAATCATATATAGTATGATTTTGTAGCACAAAGAATAAAGGCCATGAAAAATCAAGAAGTCAGCACTAACAAAATTATAATAGAGGATCACAATACCACTCTGTGGGGAACCACTCAGACCATTTCAAAGCTCAGGGATGTCTTAGGACATCTGAATACAAGATCCCACTTGTCTAGAACAGGCACACAGTGAAATCCAGTTATGTAACCATGACTTAGCAGAGGAAAATGTGCACACACTAGGTCTATCTCATATTTACTATACAGGAATATAAATATGAAAAGACAACCCCTATAAGAATTATACAAATTCAGGGACAGGGATTCAATCCCCAGCATGCCTTTCTGGCCCCACACCTATGGCATGCTGAGAAGGTGACTGAGATTGGGTGTGGGAGTGCTCACCTGTAATCCCAGCACTTCAGAGGCTGAAAATAGGAAGATCATTATGAGATCCTGTAGATCCATATATATATATATATATATATATATATATATATATATATATATATATTCCTTTGGGCCTCCCTGAATGGGTCAACACCCAGTCTTACAAACAGACAGATCAAGTAGACAAAAAGGCAACAAAATTATTAAAAGAGAGCCAAACCTGTAAACAAATAGACTTAAGATTTCTACAGAGTATTTTACCCTATAATATCAATATATATTCTTCTCAGCTGTGCATGGGATATTCTCCAAAATAAACTACATACTAGCTCATACAAAATGCTTAAGTAAATACAAAGGAGTTTAAATTATTCCATGTACATTTTCAGACCATAGTACAATGAAGATGGAAATCAATGGCAAAAGAAACAACAAAAATTACATGAACACATGCAACTTAAATAATATCCTTCTGAAAAACCAATCGGTCAAAGAAGAAAGTAAACAGTATATACAGTTAAATAATAATGTTGATACAGCATACCAGAATTACATGACATAATGAGAGCCATCAGAGAAGGGATATTTATAGCAGTGAACTCTCACATCAGGTAAGTGAAGAGATTAAATAAACAATTTAATTTTGAACCTCAAACTTCTACACAAAAAAGAACAAGTCAAGCCCAAAGCTCATATGAGAGAGGAAATTACAAAGAACATAGGAGAAATTAATGCAATTAAGCCAAGAAAACAATACTTTTTTGAAAGACTAACTAAATTTAATAGACCTCTGTGCAATCTTATCAAAAAAGGGAAAGAAAAAACTAAAATACGTGCAATTAGAAATGAAAACGTAAAATCAAAATAGATCCTGTAGAAATCCAGAAATTTATCACTATTTTGAGATTCTTTATTCAGATAATATAGAAAATATAGAAGAAATGTACAGATTCCTAAACACATATAAATTAGCAGAGCTGAATCAAGAAGATATAAATATTCTAAATATCAGTCAATAAAACTGAATAGTAACTAAAAACATAAGAACAAAGAAAAGCTCAGATCCTTATGATTTACTGCTGAATTAACAAGAAATTTAGAGATGATATAATGCCATTACTCTTCAAACTTTTTAGTAAAATTGACAGGGAAAAACTCTCAAAGTTATTCCTGGAAGCAAATATTACTGTTGTAACAGAACCATAGAAGGTTCAACCAAAAAGAGATTTATAAGCCAATCTCTGTAATGACCATCAATACACAAATCCTCAGTAAGATACTGACAAACAGAAACAGCAAATCATCAAGAAGATTATATACAACAACAAAGTAGCATACCTTCCAGGGCTGCAGTTATGGTTCAACTCATGCAAATTGATAAATGATCACATGATCATCTCAAAGGATGCAGAAAAGCATATGAAAACATCCAACATCCATTCATAGTTAAAATCCCTATGGACAGTAGGAATAGATGGTCTCTATCCCAACCCAGTATAGGCATCTATGACAAACCAACAGCCAACATCATACAAAATGGACAAAACTTGATCATTTTCACTCTGAGACCAGGAAACAGACAAGGATGCCGACTTCACCACTTCTATTCAATATAGTTCTGGAGACATTTTCCAGAACAATTGACAAAGAAGAATAAGACAAGAGAACTTTATACTCCATTGTACAAAGAAACAAAATTGTGGTCAAGGAGGTGTCTCAGTGGAATAAGTGCTTCCCTGGCAAGTGCAAGGGCCTGAGTTCAATCCCCAGATCCACCAAAAAAAAAAAAAAAAAAAAAAAAAAAAAAAAAAAAAAAAAAAAAAAAAAAAAAAAAAAAAAAAAAAAAAAAAGAAAAAAGAAAAAAGAAAAGAAATAAAATCTTTATCCACTCATCAACTAATGGACATGAGACTATTTCCAATGTTAGCTATCACAAACTGTGCTCTATGAACAGGTGTGTGCATATATCCCTATGATATGATGATTTCAGCTCTGTGGGGATAATAACAAGAACAGGAATGGATGGGTCAACATACAAGAGGAAGAAATAAAAGAATAATGATAAAAGAAGAATTTAAACAATCATTATTTGTAGATACTTTACATAGAAGACCCCTAAAACCTCATGAAAAAACTTCTAGATCTAATAACTAAATTCAGTTACATAGCTGGATACAAAAATCAACACTCAAAATCAATACCATTTCTGTACACAAACCCTTACTGAGAGAAAAGTTAGGGAAACCACCTCTTTCACAATAGTAACAAAAAACAAAAAACGAAATACTTATCAATCAGTTTAACAAAGGAAGTAAAAGACCTAGACTTGAAAACAAGAACTTTGCTCTGTAAAAAGAGATCAAAGAGAATATCAGAAAATTAAAAGATATCTGTTGTTTGTGAGTAGGAAGAACCAACACCACAAATATGGCCATACACCCAAAATTGTTATACAGATTTAATACAACCTTAATCAAAATACAAATAGCATACCTCAAAGAACTAGAGAAAACATCCCTAAAATTCATTTGGAACAAGAACAGACATAAATAGCAAAATCAACTCTGGGCAACAAAGGGAAGAAAGGGTATTTTCAAGTAATCAACCAATAACAAATACTAGTAGGCTGTGGAGTAAAAGAAATGCTTCTTCATTATTAATGGCAATGTAGACTGCTGCAGCTAAATCTGTGTAAAGATTCCTCAGTATGCCGCACTGGCCCCGCCTTTGTCTGCACTGAGCTGATGACGGAGTCTGGGCATGTTGGTGTGCGCCTGTAATCCCAGAACTAGGGAGGCGGAAATCAGGAGGATCACTATGAGTGTTGGCTACGTAGTGAGACCCTGCATAAAGAAAAACCCTAAAAGATTCCTCAAGAACCTAGAACCATAGCTACTCCCCTTCTTGGTATCTTCCCAAAAGAATTGAAAGCATCATACCAACACATTCATAGCAGTACAGTTTGTGATAGCTAAATATATAAAACAACCCAATGTCTATTGATGAGTGAACAAATATGTGGTTTCTTTATACAATGGAGCACTACTCAGCTATAAAGAAAAATAAGTTTGAGACATTAATAGGTGAATGGATTCACCCAGAGACCATACTCTTAAGTTAAATAAATTAGACACACATCTATCAGTATTGCATTGCTTCTCTGCTGTGAAAAGGAGGAGAAGAGGGGCAAAACATGAATAGAGAAATGGAGAAAAAAGAATTGGGGTTTATCATGTACCGATACAATTATTAACTTAATTATTAAAAAAAAGCCTGATTCAGAAACATGATTCCAGAGCTGGCCTGATAGCTCAGCAGACTAAAGCGCCTGCTTTGGCACAGCACAGAGGTTGGGGTTCGATTCTAGGCAATCTGTGCAAGTCCCACACTACAAGTTGGATTTATGTACTGAGACCTTGTAGGTCTCATAGATCCTCTCCTAAATACGGAAAAAAAAGAACCCACATAAAAATGATTCCAGCCATTCTTGGCATTTTGCCCCCAGCCCCCTAAGAAACATCTTAGTAGGCATGCAGGGTGTCTTTGGTGAGAACCAAGAGACACACCACTTTCTCAAGAGATTGCTTTCGTCCCTTTGGCTTGGTTGCATCCAGTAGCACTAAGGCAGCGCTGCTCTGCCTCACCTGGGAACAGGTTAAACTAGAAAACGTATTACTCTGGCAAAATAATACAGATCAATTTGTTCATGATTATTCCTTTATGTTTCTCCTTGGGGGTCTCTAAGAAGATAATGATATGCAAACAGCTGCACGATTATTGTTATGTTCTTGTTGCTGTTTAGTGATTGCTATTTACATGTAAATTACTACTTGAAAAGTACAACTTTTTCTCTTCACCAGTAATCAGTTCCTACTAAGCTGTCCAAGATTAATTACTCAAAAATGTATTCTAAAGGAATTATGCTTTAGAATTCTACATTTCCTAAAAAAGCAACTTTAGAATGATTAAATACGAAAACCATTTCACCCTGAATATGTATATATGTATGTATGTACATACAAAAAAAAGAAAAACTATGAATCTAGAAAAGATACGTAGAGACAGATGAAAAGAAGCCAAAGATTAAGTTGATTTATGTCCAAATCTCATCTGTAGGTCAGGCTAGATGAAATCATTTCTCACTCTTAATATGTTTATGTTTAAAGATTGTCATGAGAATCCTGATCATTATGCTGCCTAAATCAGGCAAATGAAAAGAATTCTGAATATTCATGTTAATACTCTGATGTCTTTTATCTTTTCCCAAATGAAAGTAATTCTACTTAATAATATGAGTCCTATATAACTGGCTTATGTAGTCAGTTTTGTATACTTCCCTTTATGTGGAGGTTTATTCTTATAAAACAGCTTAATTCAATGATTTTATATCTCCTCTTTTGCATCTACAATGACGTACTGAACTGACATTCTATTTTTAAATGTTTGTATTCACTATAATATGCCATTTTAAGATGGAAATATATATACATTTTTGCTTTCCATGTTCAATATTAACATTGCACCAGAATTTCTGTATAAAACCACAGAATAATTAAGGTTTTATGTGCGCTAACCTGCCACTCTCAGGGAAGTCATCTCGCTGTCTCTGAGGTCTAAGAGGGGGACAGTTACTTCATTTGGTTCCTTTTAAACTGCTCACAGTATCAATAATCTGCCTAAGGAGGGACTCTTCTTTTTCCTCTAATTCTGTTTCTTAGGATTTTAATCAATCAAAAGAATTCAAGCTGGATTAGTGAAGTTAAAAAAAGGAAGGAGTAAAAGGACATAGGGCTCGATAGGACAATCATGATCCCTCGGTAAGTCTGGCCTTGAGATACTGGGTTACATATAGGTAATAAGACATACATTATGAGGAAGAAGAAATTAGTATTTAAGAACACTTGGAGCAGTGTGAAGATGAGGTTTATTTTTTCAAATGTTTTTTATTGATTTGTACATAAAGTCCTAATCCTGAAGCGGCAACTTCAACTAGTTTCACAATTCTTTGTAAATGTGATTGACACTATGAACAGGCTATTTAGGCTAAATAAAGCAGGAAATATCCCAAAATTATTGTTTAAAAAAAATGTGCATACCTATGTTTAAAGCAGCACAATTTACAATAGCTGTATTTTGAAATTACGTAAATGGTTCCGTCAATAGATGGAGAAAACTGTGGTCTTTGCACACAGTGAAGTACTACTCTGGTGTAAAGAAAAATGTACTTGAGTTGCTTGTAGAAAATAGATGTGCCCTGAGCTCATAATGAAATATGCAATCCTAATGAAATAAGTCCAATGTAGAAGCTTGAATATTGCATGCTTTCTCTTATATGAGAAAATAAAATTATACATGGAGAACAAAATAAAAAATAGGAAATAGGGAGATAGATCTTTTGCAAAATCGGAAGAGGTCTAAGGGGTGGAGGAAGGAGAGAGAAAAGGGATGAAAAGATTGAGGTGTGTTGTGTGTGTGTGTGTACCAGCTTCACAGCAGAAATTGTTGTGCACTGCAAATAAATATTGAGAAAACATGAAACACTGGATACACTGGACATAGGTGTTCACACACAGAGAATAAAGTGAATTAGTCATAATGTAATATAAATGAATTTATTGAAGTTCTAACTTACTATTGTAACACATATGTAGTAAATTACATATAATTCCACAGATACCTACTTAGTATTTTTGTAAGAAGTATTTCTCAAGTCTTGACCCCACTGTAAGCACTGGTTTATCTGCAGGGGTGAAGTGGGGAACAGAGCAGGCAGGGAGCTGTGTGTTTTCTTTCCAGGGAGACTTTGTCCAACTTGGAGAAAATGCAAACAAAATGAAAAACATAGGACAGAATGGACTGAAATATTGTGAGGAAGAGTACAGGGCTGTGGAATTAGGAAAGAAAGGGTCAGGGCAGAATGTCTGGAAAGGCCTACCCGGAGAGGGTGTTCCTGAGTGAACTGGAGGTCAGGGCCGGCTCGAGGCTGCAGGGGTAGAACTGCTTCAAGCCCGCTAAGCAGCAGCCAATGTCAGGGCTTTGATAAAGTGAAGGGGGAAGTAACAGGGAGGAGGGATCACAGAGGCAATTGCGGGGACATGCTGAGGGCTAAAACACAGAAGTGCTTCCATGTTCTCCCACCTATGTCCAGAGGCTTGCCATCCTTAAGTTCCATCAAGATTCCCACCCTGCAAACAGGTTCTAGGAAATTAGGCTGAAAGCAGTCAGTCTGTCCAGTGGCTTTGGCATATCCAGGGAAAATATTAGGTGTAATGTGGGTTGATTTGCTTATTTAAAACTGTAAACTAGTTCCCACGGTAATATTTGAAGGACAGATGGGTTTTGCAGAAGTAAACTCCTACTTGATTGTATTCCTATTCTCCCATGTGGACATATTATGGGGTTCCTGAAACTGGACATCACTCAGTACCCACCATGCCCTGCTCTCTGGGAAATGAGGGCACTGATCTACAACAAATTGTTTGTATCACTCTCTAACTGTTGGATGAAGACTGAAGAAAATAGAGATGTAGCATCTGTGAAGCTTAAGGGTTTCTGCTTCTGTTTTTCTTCACTCACCCACTTTTCTTATTGCCAAAAAGTCCATATTGAAGGACTGTGGTATTGAGAAATAGTTCTATCTCACTGCATTCAAAATCTGGGATGCAAGAGAGGAAAGATGTATGTCGTGGTATGCACACCATTGCTTACCTGCAGATACTGTCAATAAACAGTTTCTTAAATGTACAGGTTATTTGTTATTTGGTCACTTTGTAAAGGCAATATGCACTTATGTGCCACTATGTTTAAGCCATAAAATGTCATTATACTTCTGTAAGGGTTCATCAAAACTTCTGCAGATAATTTTTATGAGACACACTTCTCAATGTACCTTTCAGCACAGTTGTACATTTAAAGTAGAAATTGCAACTCTTCCCCGTGATTGATTTTTCTCTCAGAATATATATTCATTTTTGACTCATTTCAGGATTCAGACAAAACTAGCCTAAAAGTTTGAGCAACAATACATAGATAAGTGCATCGCAATTCCTACCCTTGGATATGAAATGCTCTTGCCACTAGGTTTTTCTACCAGGGTTGGATGAAATATCAGCATTTTTACATATCACATTATATATTGAGTCTTAATATTTTATGTACAGAGATGAAGCAAATTCATAAATAATACATCTTAACCTTCTAGGTGGAATAAATATGAATACAGTGGCTTTCATGGTAATCACAAATGTAGCATTAAGCACTTTATTGTCAACTTTTTGATATAACTTAAATGATTAAAATGCCAATAATTAACTTAAATATTAAAATTAGTCTTTGCTAATTTAAAATTTCAAGGGTTGGCCAGATAGTTCAATGGACTAAAGCACCTGCTTAAGGAGAGCTCAAGGGCTGGGGTATTTGATCCCTGGCCTGCTGTGCCCAGCCCCGTACCCAGGTTGCAGTGAGATGGCAATTTAGACTGGGTATGGTGGTGCACCCCGATAATCCCAGAGCTTGGGAGACTAAAAGCAAGTGAATCACTGAGTCTGATCTATGTAGTGAGACCCTGTAGACCCTGTACTAAATACATAAGATAAATAAAAAAGTAAAATAAAATTTCAACCCTAAGTCTGTCTTTTAACTAATAGCCAAATTCCTAAAGAAAATGGAGGTACCTTTGGTATTCCAGCAAGAATGAATAATCAAAACTAATTACACAACTTAAGATCATTTGCAAAACAAAAAGATAAAAGCAGATGAATATATCTAGCTTTTGGACAGTACTGGAAGATAATATGAATCAGTAATTAATAAAAAACTAAGAGTTCAAGAATTATTTATTTATTTATTTATTTATTGGAGTGGGAATTGAACTCAGGACCTCATGTTTACCAGGCAGGCACTACTGCACTGAGCCAAATCTCTGGCACTAAGAGTTCAAGATTTATAATGTTATTACATTAGAAAACATTGCTAAACAAAATTGACCACTAATACATGAACCAATATTTATTGAGCATCACGAGACTTAAGATAATTTATAAATTCTTAGCTATGATGTCAGAGAAAAATGTTTGCCAGTTACTATGCCATTATGAGCTTAATCTGAATCTGTTGTAAAGAACTAAGTTATAAAGAAAATAACCTTTAAAGTATAGCACATAATTTTGCAGAATACAACTCTCTCCTCTATAGTAATAGCTGATATTTATTGTTTACCATGCAACATGTACCATGCTAAGCACTTTATGTGAAATATTTTATTTAATATTTCTAGACACCAACTGAGATCAGTTCTAAACTTTGCCCATGTAAAGGACACAGAACTGTGGCTAACATGGCATGTGATGTCAGTGGCTGCTGTAGGTCCTGGATTGAGTGATAATGAAAAGTAAAGTCAATATCAGTTTACTGGCAAGAGCTTTTAATTGGAAATTGTGAAACAACAGGAAGAGGACTGTAGTTTGAGAAGTAGCATTACCTTAGTGTTGGTATCAGAACTCCAGAGAAATCCTCATGACTCAAAGTCACCTCTCATGTGTACTGTACCACAATCTATAGTAACATGCAGTTAGGCCGGTGAAAATTTATGAGCCCAGGTATTGTCAGACTAAAAGGGTGAGATGGGCCAGTAAAGTCAGGGCTAACAAACCCCATTTTTTCAACTTTTAGATACAAACTTCCTAAGTGACTAATGTGATAATACACAGAAGTGAGAGGATAGGATGCAGAGTTTGACAGTCAATCTTGCTCAACATTTAGTTTAGGCATTTGTAAGCCCAAGTCATATCCTTTTAGTAAAAAATACTTTAAAGTCCCTGTTTTAAAAGAAAACATAAATCCAATTTTTAGTGAGTAAAAGACCCCAAAGTTTCTCTTATTTCTGTTGTGATCTCTGACTATTTCATGACTAGAGACATAGGTAAAATTGGAGCCCAGGGTTCTAATTCATCAGACAATGAATGGTCTTGAAAATTGAACACTTTAAATTTGACAATTACACCACAGATATTGTCTACTCAATATGTCATATTTTACTAAAGGTGTAAGCGTTCTTACATTAATAAAATATAAGGCCAATAGCTTATAAATGCATATCAGGAAAATTATTATATAATGTGGCAGAGAACAGAGAAAGGTAAACAGCCCAGAAGTAAGAAATGAAGACCAAGGGCAAGGGAACTTTAGAAGGAAAGTTTCCAGAAGTTGGCTAACAAGCATACTCCTGCTCTGTGCTCTGGGAAACCCAGGCCCTCAAGCCACGAAGGAACAATGGTGGTTCTCTGCAGATGATCTCCAGTACAGAGTTGTCACGCACTGTACACTCTAGCTGCTCACAACCTGCATCTCCAACACAGGCACATAGTCTGCCTTCTAAATCTACATATCCAACAACCTGCCCATGATCTCCACTTGCCTGGTGATACATACTCAAGTCTGGAATCATAGTTAACCTTGTCCCTAAATCTATGCTTCCTTCATTGTGTTATTTCCATAAACAAAAACACCATACGTATACACCTGCTTCAATTAGACACTTGAGTCATCCTTGATATTTCCCTCTTTACCTTTTGCCACTACAATTTCAAGTAATTAATGTCTGCATAACAATTCTAAGAGAACTACACTTTTCTGTTTCCCTGATAGTCTGAATCATCAAAGAGTATGAAGCCAGGGGATATATTTGCCTTACATGTTGTTGCATTTAAATAAATCACCTAGTATCTGGAAAACAGTACACCCACAGAAAACATTTGTGGAATGAGTATATCAATAAATGAATGCATGTCAGGTGGATGAAGTTACAAAATATGTTGAGACAGAATTATGCCAGTTCATGACTATTTCGGAGTGGACATACCACATTTAGAAATTTAATAAAAACTTTCAAGATGTGTTTTTAAAATAAGTTTGTCTTGATTGTGACCAATAGGTCAAAAAAGTCTCCATCTGTAAGAGTCATTTACTATTCTATAACCATTTTTAAGCCTCCATTTCTGATACTCATCACTTCAAAATTTCTTTGAAGGCTGAAAAAAGAGATTGTAATCACAGATAAACTGTAGTTATTTGGAGGTGTAACTCAAGCCCATTTTCATCAGGCTTTCCAGAGAGTGGCAAATACGTGACTTTCAGAGCATGAATATGTTATGATTTTCTTGGGAGGCGCAGAAGTTATTTTGGATCCTTGTTAAATTGATAAGCGTATCCTACTTTTCCTCAAATGAAGATAGTCAAAGACTATCAGTTCCATATGCTAAAGATTCCTGCATTACCATGAAAACACTACTGTTTTTCAGATCTATACTTTTCTCATAATTATGTAAGACATTTAGAATGTAACAAAAGAATCCTTCCTTTAGTCCAACTCTAAAATTTCACAGACTTCTGTATTTATAAATTTTATTTTCCTCTGATTATTACGACTTCTTAAATAGGAACTGAGACTTAAATAATCATCAGTTGAATGTAAATTCTAATTTCCATAGATATATAATTGATTCAGACCACAACCAAAGCTACCCACAGAAAACTAAGCAAATAACGTTTCTTCTAACAAAAACCAAGGAAGAAGGAACACACATATCAACCTCAGAAACAAAATCATAATTTGAATTACATTTAAGAAAATAATTCAAAATAGATCTTAAAATTCAAATACCTTCAAGGCATAATTATTCAAAACTATTTTTCCATTTTATCAGTCTCTTTGCTCTTTTTTCCTTCCTTCGTGTGCATTTTTATTCAGTACATTTCTCTTCAAGGCAGCTCCATGTAAGACGCTATGTGAAACATTGATGTGACAGCTGCAAACACAACAGTCGCAGGGCTTGGCTGTCCTTCTGCACCTCATAAAAAAGCTATTACAGAAGAGACTTAATGTTGATGGTGCAGACATAGAGGGAAAGCATTCTGAGCAGAAGAAACATTATGTGTGGAAGAACTGATGTGATGTACCAGTATTATAAGCAAAAGCCAACCTATCTTGAGGCAAAAGATGATGCAGCCCAGGTCTTCTCAGGCAGGACTGTGCAAGCTGGCTGAATTACATGATGTGAGATGCTTCTAGAACCATGCTGGGGACATGCAAGAAGTCACAGGTATGGGTTTGGAGTTTGTTAGCTTTTGTGTTGCTCAGGAAGTATATTCTTAGGAAAGATTTAGGAGTGAAGATGTGTGGATGAGGGCAGACTAATGAAGCCTGAAAAGGAAGGAAAGTTATAGTTTAGGGATGGGAGAGACAAAGAAAGAACACTGTGCACAGGAAGGTTTTGGCAGGAAAACATCAGGCAGTTAAAGCAGGATACTTACAGCTTACTGTTGGTTTATTTGGACACACGACAGACTTTATCTCTCAGAAAAACTTGCAGGAAAACATATAAATAATGATACTCCACTTAGAATTGGATGTTGTCAGTTGATTTTAATGTAACACTGGGTTCAAGCTAGGAACTAAAAAGAAAGGTACATAAGGGATCGCCCTCAAATTCAGATTTGAAATATTAAGCAACTTTTGTCCTCAGAGCAAATTAACCATGCTCATTTAAAGATTAAGGCACTTGCTCACATTTTTTTTTAAAGTGAGTTATAGACAAGCAAACAGAGGTGGAACCAATTGCTAAAAGAAATTTTTAGTACTTCAAGAAACTAGATATAGTCTCACCAATGTGCTGCTGGAGGACAGGCGTGGACAAGGGGCTGTCAGTACCTGGTGGCATAAACAGTAGGGCTATCAGCAGTTCTCATGTGAAGTGGGAGGGAGTCCTGCTCTTGCTGGCAGATGAAAGAAGATATGATTGTGAGAAAGGAAACCAGCAATTTATTTTGACATGCCATGGCTGAAAGAGCTGGAAGTTATTCAGGTGAATGTGTTAGGTGGGCACCTGAAACAAAAAGCTTAATCTGGACTCTTGCGATAAACACAGTAATTAAAGCTGGTCTAGAAATTGCCTAGAAAGAGTGCAGATGCGTAGAAAATGAGACCCAGAGCCTAAGAGCAGGAGCAGGAAAAAAATGACGAGAGAGAAAGGAAAGGCCAACAAAGGAACTACGTGGATAAAAGGCCAAGAGAGAATGTTTCAAGAAGCAAATGCATTGCAACAATCACCTACCTGATTCAAATGCATATCTCTCCCTTACTCTCCAGATGGGGAACATGACAGCAATAAACCCTATGGTAGAAGTGTATCCAAGCCATAGAAGAGAAGGTAACACAGCTTGCAAAGGCATTTTGGCTAAAATAATAATAATAATAATAATAATAATAATAATAATAATAATAATAAATAATAATGGGTTTGGACAGGATATGTCTGCATCTTATACTATAACTACTATGAAGAAAACAATATGCAATGTATTAATTATTGAAACTGTCCTACTAGCCTGTTTTGAAACTGTCTCATTGCTATTTGTTTCTCAGTGAAATTAATAAAAAGAAAAGATGATGATTTTGATGATGATGATGACGACAACAGCAGTGAGGGTGAGATGCGCAGGGAGCATGCACAAAGGACATTGCCTGCGCCATGGTCATCCAACAGAGAAACCACAATGAATCTCTGCAGACTCTAATTCTTAATGTGAGGCTTTGAGAGTCAAACACTGAATGTTGAAGAGCAATATACAAAGCAAAGCCACATCGCATATAGCAAATTGTGTCTTCTTCAGCATTTCTGGCTGTGTTGTAGTTGACTTCACTAAAGTTGACCTCACTCTCTGTGTATTGTATCTATTTACCTCCCTGACCTGCTTCTGCGCCTTTTAAAACAGACAGTCACTTATTAGAATTAAATGAAAAGAGACAATCAGATAGCGTGTCTCGCCGAGGGCCGGCCTGTCATGTCTAAAGAAACACGACGTGTGGCCGGTGCTGGCATTGGCAGAGGGCATCAGAGGGCGGGTTAGCACAGAGATTGTAGAAGCAGTTGAGGGACCACACTCGGCTGGTCTTGCCTCTAATTCATGTCTTCTTAAATAGATTTATAAAAGTATGTTTATTGCCATTTGTAGTTTTTTGTACGTAGCAGTTCATTTTTCATCTTTGTATAGAAAACAGGCTGGTAAAAACATTTTAGCTATTTTGATGAAAGACATTCATCTTTGGAGAATACCCTGTAACATTATAGCTTTGTCCCGCTAAGCAAGCACTTATTAAACAGAAACCAAGCGATGCACCAGTATTAATGCACTAAAAGTCCTATTTGAGAGAACGATGAACACTTTTCTGGCATATATAGCCTAACTGCCTTTATAAATCTTACAGAAACAAACACCTCTTTTTCTGTTTTCAATATAGAAGAAAACTTTCCATGTGTGTTATAGACAGAAAAACAGAAAGTTTATTCTTAATATTCTCTGTAAGTAGATAGACTTTATTGTAAATTATGTCTCCATAAAATAATAGAACTATTGTATTACAAAAGGAATGACAGAATTGAAGGGTATCTTAAAAATCTTCTTGAAATGATACCAAAAATGACCAAATACTTTAAAAAATATTAGCGATATTGAGGTTTATATGCAGTCATTGCCAAGGCCTTAATGATGAATAGCAAATTACATATGCAGTTAATAGCAAATTCGACCCATGTCCCCTTTAACACAGGCCACCTGCCTTTAGATATTCTCTGCATGCATTGTGCTGTCACCAACAGACATGGGAAGTGCTGCCAATGGGAGAGGATTAACTGCTCCAGCCAGGAGGTCCAGCTGGCTAATGGGATTCACTTTGGTTTGCTGTCAGATTCATATTTAATTTTTCTTCCCTTGAAAGTACAGTTCTTCATCCAGATTCTGTGCACACAAAGCCAAAGACATGGTGCAGTAAAAGTTGGGTAATTCAGATTCCCTATTTCCCTCTAGCAATACAGACAGGCACAAACAAAATATAATCACACCTTTGCATTGAGAATATATATATGAGGACCTTTACACCCTGGATAGTTCTTCTGACCCTCACGCAGTTCACAGAGAGCCATATGCAGGTATAATGTAGCTGCAGTCCTTCTGCTCCACTCATTCCCTCAGCATATGGTGATTAGGCTGCTTTGTTTGCAGTACAATAGGCTGGGGTCCCTTCAGAGATGGCCAGGGGACTGATGACCTCACTCTTAGTTACTGATTGTAGTAGTTCCATTGGGAGGCTATAAGGGCATGTAATCGAGCTATTTGCTAGTAACCAAAGTTAAAAATTGAGCAATACAATTCTGTGTCTAATTCCAAAGATGGATCTCTCTCAAATTTAATTTATCATGCCATTTGATTTCAATTATTTTTAATGATACCAAAGATGGACTCAGAATGGAGAGAATCACTAAAAGGAAAAAAAAATAACAAAGGGTTGCCTGGGTTGAAATTATAAAAGCTGAATAGAAAAATGAGATTAAAGTGGTTAAAGAGATAAACACTAGATATTTTAAATCCTTTAAGTGTATCAACAAAAATGATTTAAAATTGCATTCCTTCACATTAGAGAAAGGCTCCTGCCTATTTCCAAAAGTTAAATCGCATTTAAAAGTGAATTTACTAATCCTGACTTTTCCTTTTAACCTTAATTTTTACTAATATCAGTGAAATACAAACCAGGAAGGGCCCACTAACAGCTCTCTAGAATGTTCTGAGACTACCTCTTTTATCTGTGGTCTGCTGAACAGGTCTCATTCATAAGGAGATTCAGCTCCTGTATCTTACTGACTGTATGCCCATGAGTGATCTAACTTTTAAAGCTTCAGTT
This sequence comes from Ctenomys sociabilis, assembly GCA_004027165.1. Lineage (NCBI taxonomy): Eukaryota > Metazoa > Chordata > Mammalia > Rodentia > Ctenomyidae > Ctenomys > Ctenomys sociabilis. Next base: position 9,232 of record PVKA01005673.1, on the reverse strand, counting down.
CCACAAAATATGAAGAGAGGAGCATGGATTTTAATGAGATATGAATGCAAAGTGTTTCTATACTGATCTCCCTTTTTTTAAAAAAGAGTTTTTCTTGTAGAGACTTTAACTTCCTTGGTCAGGTTACTTCTTAAGTACTTACTTTTTCTTGCTGTTATTGTGAATGGAACTCCTTTTTCCGATTTCTTTGTCTGGGTTTGTTAGACATTAATCATATACTAAGCAATGCCATAAACACACTATTCCTGGATAGGTAGAATGAACACCTCAAAATCAACAGACTTCCAAAAGTGATAAGCAGATGTAGTGTAATCATAATCAAAATACCAACTGCATGTATATGGAACTAGGAGAAACCCAGAAGAGTAAAGTCGGTCCTGCGTAGAAAGTGCAAAAACAAGGAGGCAGTGCAATTCTGGACTCCTGGTTATATTAGAAAGTTACTATAGTCAGACATCATGGTACTGGTATGAAAATAGACATATAGACCACAAGAATAAAATGGGGTCTGCAACTGCCACAGACACTTTTGGTCACTTGGTCTTTGACAAAAGGTCAAAAACATGCTTTGGGAAAGGTAACCACCTTTACAAATAGTAAAAACAAACAAACAAACAAACAAACAAAACCCTGAAGTTAGACACATATCTCTTACCATGTACTAAACTAAACTCAAAATGGTTCAAAGATTTAACTATTAAAACAAAGGCAGAGCCCACAGGAAGATAAGGTAGGCAAACCTCTTGAAGTCATAGGTGTAGGCAGGGTTTTTGCCCAAGAAATAACATCAAGAACTGATGAATGAGATTAAATCAGATTTTAAAGATTTTGCACAGCAAAGGAAACAATCGACAGAGTAAAAGCACAGCCTACAGGATGGGAAAATTTTTGGCCAGCTACCACTCAGAAAGAGGAGTAGTATCCAGTGTACACAAAAAATTCAAAAAGATTAGATGCCCTCAAATATAAGACCCAAATAAAAATAGGCAACTGAAATGAAAAGACACTTCTCAAATGTACAGATGGCCCCAAATACATGAAAAATGTCTAATATCATTGGTCATCAGAGAAATGCAAATTGAAACAATACTGAGGTACCATCTTATCCCAAAAAGAATGCCTATCATCAAGAAATCAAGTACTAATAATAATAATAATAAATGCTGATGAGGCTGCAGCAGAGGAAAAAGGAACCCTTCTGTTTGTAGGAATGTAGACTAGTAGAACCACTACAGAAAGCAGAATGGAAGTTTCTTAAAAAAGAACAAACAAGTTAGAAATTCCATTGGCTAAGCTGTTTCTCTTCCAACTCTCTTACTGAAATAGTGAGAGACGTAGAAGGGGTACACATATGCTCATGTTTATGGCAGTGCAATTGATAATAGTTGTGACTTAGAGGCCACCTACATGCTGTTTAACAGATGAATGGATGGAGAAAACATGATACCTATGCTATTTCTCTGTACTGCTCAGAAGTACTGCTGTTCTCATAAAGAAGGATAAATAGGAATCATCGGGAGAATACGGATGCCCCTGGAATCTACAACATTAAGTTAAAGAAATCAGACACATAAGCTGAAAAAATCACAAGGCTTCCCTTATTTGAGAAATCCAAACTATAAACAGATCAAAGAGCAAAGTAAAACGTAGATAGAAAGAAACCAGGAGATCTTTTGCAAATGGAGAGGGAATGAGATAGGGAGGGAGGCACTCAAGCTGAAAGAATAATTTTTTTTGTTTCATGGCTTGAATTCTGCTTACCTTACACAAGCACAGTGAGTTGTCTTACTCTGCAATGGTGGCAGGACATTGTATTTTACGTTAGTCCCAGCCCCCAAGAACATTGCTACTATTTCTTTATATTCTTTTTTTCTTTTTTCTTTCTTTCTTTCTTTATTATTTTAGGGTTGAGTCTACAGGATGTTCAAGGTCTCACTACTAAATCGGACTTGTAGAGATCCACCTGTTTATAGTCTCCCAAGAGCTGGGATTACAGGTGTGCACCCAGTCTCAAGTGCCCAGGGGACAAAACCCTGGGCCCTGCATGCAGGTGCAGGTGCTTTAATCTGCTGAGCTATTTCGCTGGCCCTTATTTCCTTATTTTTCTTCTCCAATATATTCATCTCTTTATGATTACTACTCATACAATGACATATACCTAAAAAGTCCTCAGGATATATTCACTTAATTAATTGATAATTGATTCATTGATAACTTATTGGTGTTATGAAAGTTAATCATTTTTTCAAAAGATTTCTAGCAACAGCAGACAATAAATATATGAATTGTTTAAGTTCTAATTGGGAACATTTATGTTCCCATGTATCATGGTTACTTTTTCTCATTGTTGAGACAAAGTACCTGATGCTCAAAATTAAGAAAGGAAAGGTTTGTTTAGCTCACAGTCTGTGCAGGTTTCAGTCCATAGTCAGCTGGCTCCAAGGTAGGGTTACATGGAGCAGGGGCAGCAGTTCCATGGGGCAGGAAACGGCAAAAGCAGCAGGAGCACAGGACAAGAAAGGCCCCTTGACCTCCTTCTATGGTAAGCACACCTCTCCTACCCGCTGGGGTGGGTATAGGGCTCTCAGCATCTCTGTGTCCTCTTCTCACACACCATGAGGATGTTTATAAACTGAGGACCCTCAACACCTGCTGGGTCAGTAAAACTAAAGTTCTCAAGTTGATAGAGCCAGGGAGATAGCTCAGTAGAATAAGTGTCTGCCTGGCAAGCACAAGGTCCTGAATTCAATCTCCAGCACCACCAATAAATAAATAAATAAATAAATAAATAAATAAATAAATAAATAAATAAATAATAAATACAAACTAAAAATCAACTTGACACAATGTATCAACCATCATACCATGTTAAAAGATTACTTTTTTTTTTTTTTGGTGAATGCAAGAGTTTTTTTTTTTTTTTTAAAGATTTATATTTTTTAAAAGAATTATATTTGTATCTCTCAGATGAATCAACCATGCTCTAATCAGGAGGACTCAGATACATTCCTTTAATTGTCTTCTATCACTAATCTTTTTAAATAACGCATTTATTAATTTTCTACTGCTTGACAGAATCAAGTAATGTGGCTCACTGTCTTGCAGAAAGAGTAAAATCACCCATGAAAATTACCCTTTTCACTGCTTTTCAACACAAGTCAAAGGTTTTCACTGTACTTTTTCCTTTTTCTTTTTTTTTTTTTTTTTTATTCAGTACAAGGTCTACAGGGCCTCATTACGTAGATCAGACTCAGTGATCCTCCTGTTTTCAGCCTCCCAAGCACTGGGAGTACAGGCACGTGCCACCACACCCAGTCTCAATCACCAACTTAGCGTGGCCCAGGGGCAGGGGATTGAACTGGGGATCGAACTTGAGCCACTGCACTCTGCCTAAGCAGGCACTTTATTCCACTGAGATATCTGGCTGGCCCTTCATTGTACTTTTTCTTGACTAGTGTGGACAGCTATTTTCACATTTGTAATTATGAGTAATATTTCATGTGTTTTTCCCTTTCAATTTGGCTTACAATCTTGTTGCCAATAGCTTCAACTATAACTTAAAGGTTGGCTCTAAACAACTACATGTCATCTACTTTATTTTCTGTGTTTCGGCTGCTCTCTCAGTGAAGGCCTACCTTCATTCCTCCCTAAAATTTATTGAACAGTAGTTCATAACATTGCTACAATTATCTAGAATTACAATACTGAGTCAGGAGATATGAAAATGATACTCTCCATCTGTAAAGCGCTCGGTATTGTCTTCACTTGAGAAGTGCATGGCTGAATTACAAAAACAGATGTGACTAAATGACCCATAGATCAATAACAGTAAGTTTAAACCCACACTGGTCAGAGGTACAAAAGAGCCATCATAATAATACTGCCCTTGGGATCTTGATGTACATGTTCTGCCCTTGAATGTGGCATTCAACACAAGCCATCTCAACCCTTTCATTCAACATAAATTGCAATGACGATTTCTCCATGTGTCATTCATTGTGACAGTGGCAGTTTCTCATCTGTTCCAAGGGTCATTTACTCATCTGTGCTTTGACACAGAGCCTGCCAAAAGCATGATATGTGCCTATATTTTTTCTTTTCTTCTAATTTAGTTTGAAGAAATAAAATACTATTTGTCTCTAAGATTATATCAAGCTTGCAGCAAAGACAGCTGACATATTTTTGCATTTAATTTTTGTCAATTATTTTTAAATAGTTATCATTATTCAAAATATGACATAATATCAAAATTAGCAACTACGTTTTCAGCTTTTCTAGCTCTTTCTAAACATATATAAGAGGGCAATCACTTATTCAAACACAATATACACCTATGATGAATTACATGGGTAATTTTTGGTTTCAAATAAAACAGTACTTATTTGCTATTTATTAGACTATGTTGAGAGATTATACTATCATATTTAATTCAAAGTGAGTGAAAATAAACATGTAAAATATACCTAGTTTTCCAAAATGAAAAAAAGAACTATATAAGATATCAAACACTTGGAAAAACTAGAATTTTTCCAATTGCCCATTCTTGTCTAAATTACTCACAAGAGAGGCATATTAGAATTATGACTTTATGTCTATCTGTATAAGGGCAAATAGAAGAATTATAATTGAGGGCCAGGGAGATGGCTCAGTGAAATAAGCGCTTCCCTGGCTAGCACAAGGGGTAAGGGTGTGAGTTTAATTCCAAGTCCCACCAAAAAAAAAAAAGAAAATCATAATTGATACCTCTTATTTTGTTCAAGTTAACATAGTATCTGAAAATATACACTCCATGTATATGTATAGGTGTGTGTACATATATGCAGAATTATATTTTGGCTAAAATGTGTAACATGATCTTATATGGCACAGATGTATTTCAGATAGAGAATAAAAACATATTATTGAATATTTTCTTATACACATCTATGTTCTTTTTCATACATACAAAATACTATGCCAAAACATGGGTTAATGGAGAAGTTATCTAAAATAAAATTTAATATTCATTTCAACATTCAAACTCTTTTACCTGTATGGGAGGTTTTTGATATGAAATTCCAAGTATGAATCAGTAACTCTGAGTTCCAAATACAACTTTTATTTCAAATTAGAATCATCCAATTATTTATTCACTTAGATAATATATTTTCAGAGAACCAATTCTAGGCCAGACATTATTCTAAATAACACAATTCTCATGAGAAAGCAGATGATTGATCATAGAATAAACTTGAATCTGAAAATCTTGATTAATTGCAGAGATGATATCCACTATTTTCTTGATAGATACATAACTATTTTGTTTTTAAATCTTTACTGATTTGCTTATTTATGTATTTGGTACAGGGTCTCATTATGCTGCCAGACTTGTAGTGATCCTATGTCTCAGCCTTCCCAGTGCGGGGATTACAGGCATATGCCACCATGCTCAGTTTTGCCAGCCAGCTCAGTGCGAGGCTAGGACAACATGTGGTACCCAGGATGGTCTTTGCACTTACCAGGTGGGCACTTAGACCACAAAAACTTCTTCCTGGCCCTACATAGCTATTTTAAATGATCCACTTAGTATTACCTCAATGAAAGTTGACAAGCCTGGGGAGTGTGTGTGTGTGTGTATGTGTGTGTGTGTGTATCATGTTCTGAAGTAATAATAATGAACTCTGTAATCTAGTCACCTACTGAGAATGTAGTAATGTTTATTATGAACCATGATTCTGCACTTAAATTATTATTATTTTTATTCATCATTATATATTTTTTATTATAATTTTATTTTGAACAGATAAATAAGAGCAAGAAAAAGAACAAATACAGAAACAGGGTAACACAAAACAATATATGTTTCATAGATTTTCAAAACAAGAATTGATAATTAACAAGAATTGATATCTATTTTTATCATAAATTCTGTTGCTCAGATTTATAGATACAGTTATGCAAGATGGGACATATGATTGAATATTACAACATGCTTTCAAGAAAAGTTAAATTTTTGTTCTTGACTCTCATGTTTTTACTTTTTTAAAAATTATTTTAAAGAAAGTATAGTTATAACATGCCATTAGAAATGGTACACATTTAGAAGACCAAGATGACAGATATTTCAAGCATGATTTTAGTGTTACAAATTGCTATTCTCAATGTAGTTGCTTAGTTCACAGATATCAGCATAGAGAACTAGTCAAGGTGAGAATTCTACCCATTAACTACTATTTTCAAAAAACTGATGGAAATTCTTAAGACAGTTGCCTTAGGCATCTTGTATACATACATGTATGGTTTTGTCCCTACCTTATTTCCTATCTTTCTCCTTTCTCACTCTTCATTGTTTAGTCCTTAAGTTCTGTAATGCATTATCAAGTTGAATGGGAGGTACAATTAGGAAAGAACTGAAACACACTGAAAAGTGCTTTAAGAAAAGTATATAAATAACTACTAAAATCAAAGTCATTATTTGCATTTTGAATAGTTTTCCTTCCAACAATCTACAAGATGATTTTGAGAAGGCTGGGAAGAGACTTGGGGATATTAGTAAAAAGAATATTGTAACTCTCCAGGTGAGAATAATGCATCCCAGCTGGCACTGAGAATTCGACTTGAAGAATTAAAGAATAACTTGGAGGGTGTGGGGCACTGAATTAAGAGAACTTGGATGGCATACAGAATGTAGAAAGAAAAACAAGGGATGAAGTCACTTAGCTTCAGATTGAATTTGAGTACCATTTATTCAGATAAAAATAAAAAATAAAATAAAATATATAAGAAAATTACCAGAGTAGGAAGAGATTTGACTTATTGGGACCTTTGGACAATCCAGGTGGAAATTCCTATAAGCAACTGGAGATTTAGCTGTGGCACTAAGGAGGAAGAATGCAGCTGACAGTAAGCATTTCTGAGTTATTATTCATTCATTCATTCATTCATTCAATAAATATATATCATGTGCCTGGCAGCTCTCTCAACACTGGGGACATCTCTGCTTTGAGTAACTTATATTTTATTCAGAAAACATTTGCCAATGATGTAATTTTTCTCATTGTGTAGCAAAATTAAGAAAAAAGCCAAAGGCACATGCCAAGGTTTCACATGTTTGAGAGAAGTAGCACTAGGGATTAGAATTAGAGAAGAGCATGGGGATTGGAGCCCAGACAACAGCAAAGGATCTGGGCCTCATGATTGTGAAGACAAAGGAAAAATCAAGTGAGGGGGGCACAAAATGAGATTGGCCAAGGGGTGAAGTTCCCAGAGCAGCAAGCAGTAATGAGGCTGACATTTCCAAAGCAGGGAACTGTCAGATTCCTTTTGAGAGGCACATAGGGCTTTGGAGTACGTGCTGGTGGAGGAGTTTGGGGACTGAAGCATGCTGACCACATGCTTTGCCTGTAAGTGACATCTCCCAGCCCTCTGTTAATGCTTATTTTGGGTCTTCTTAATTGCATAGAAACTTAGGGTCCTACTTCAGGGACCTCAAGTAGCTAGGATTATAAATATGTGGCTTTTATTGACCTCTGCTTCATAGTTTAGCAGAAGTATAAAATTATTTGGGCGTGAGGACCTTTGTTGACTTCTGTGAGCAATGGTTACAGAAGGAGAAGCATTCATCAAGGTCTCAGAAAATAAGATCATGATTCTGCTCTATTTATCCCTGAAGGCATTTGCCATAACTGTGCACCTGCCTTCCCAGCTGGAGTACAAGCTCCTTGAAAGCAAGTAATTTCATATTAATTCTGCATTCCCAGTGCTTGACAACATGTTTGGCACACAGTGACCTCGAAGTCAGAATTTATTAAGTGAATAAATAGGGTCAGAAATGATGACCTGACAGATGATTAAGTGAAACAGTGTTTATTCAAGGTCAAGTCTGAACTGTTGCACATATGCATTATAATGTGCATGCCTGATGCTACCTTAGTTTTGTATTATTCCCAATATGTTCAAAAATGTGTGTGTAACACTGAGACACATTTGTTCAAATACCTTTGTAAGGAAACATTTTTCCCTCTCTGTTACTATCTGAGCATTCACCATATTTGGTTAGTGTGATGACCATCATGCCAGTTGGAGCCAGAAAACACTGAATGCCAACCTCTGAGTCCTTCTTGCAGCCAACACCAGAACTAAACACCCAAAACTGGAACACACAGAACAAAGCCAGGTTAGGCAAGGAAACAGATCAGGTCTCTCTTCCTCTTGGATCATACTTTTAAAACGCCATCTGTGCTGGTCTGTGCTAGCTCCTAGATAGAATGCAGTACATGAGTCAGACAGGCTCATGCAAGAAGTCCTCTCTGATTCCAGGGGTGAGGCAAGCAATGACCATGAATCCCAGTGTCTAAGCTGCAGCCTGGAGCAGGTTATTTGATATTTGTTTGAATACATTATATATGTTTTGTTAACAGCTGTTTCTGTCTCTATGATGGCAGAAAGAGTGCTGGGCAGTCGTGTTTGCCAATGCGTGTGTAAGAGCTTTAGATGGAAACAGGCTGAATGGAGCCAGAGTGAGGCTGGCACTGGGGAGACCTCAGGGGCTGCCTTTTGGGTCTGCATTTGGGGTCTGCATGGCAGCAGTTCAATCTGCAGGGAGCCAAAGGCTTGTTCTTATTCTAAGACCTATCCTCCTTTCAGTGGTTATTTTGTATACCTCTACCTCTGTTTTTACCTCTAAGGATGGGAGCATTTGTCCACATTACTCTCTATAATTGTTCTCTGTAACTGTTCTCATTTTTTTAAATATAAATTTAATTTATTTTATCTCTTTGTTTATTTACTTATTTATTAATTTATTTAACAGAATCGGGGATTGAACTCAAGCCATTGCACTTATCAGGCAAATGCTTATTCTACTGAACTATCTCCCCAGCCCCTATTTTATCTCTTTAAATCTTTGCTTTTATTTTCATTTCTTTTGCTTTTTTCCCCTCAGTGTCTTTACTTTTCTCTTTGTTTGGTTTTTTTTTTAATTTTTTTGTTTATTTATTTTTCCATTTATTTTTATTTTATTAAAATACAAATGTCAATCAGACAGTTTCAAACCACCTTAACCATACAGAGTCGATGAATTAATACATTGCAAACTGTTTTCATAACGTTTTGGTATTGTACAAGGTGCATACATGATATTATATTTACAGGTTTTTTATAGCTGAATTATATCAAAAATTCAATAATTATTTACCTAGTGGATGACCATAGCACTAAAAGCCGACATAATATCCTGTCCAACCACCATTAG